>JANHGB010002292.1:0-19355 GCA_026283785.1 Coracopsis vasa | reverse complement strand
AGGGGCTTTGGACAAGGGCCTGTAGGGACAGGACAAGGGGAATGGCTTTAACCTGCCAGAGGGGAGACTGAGATGAGGCATTACTAAGTTCTTTTTCATTTAAAAATCAGAAATACTGCATTGTATTTTTACATAGTATGTAATGCTTGTTAATATAGCCAAGTAATCCTGGAACAGCAATGGTTGCAAACCACTGCCATCAGCCACTTCTATGATGAATGCCAGCCAATGCATCAACTGTAGTTCCCAAACACTCGATCTACCTCATCATGAGCTCTAGCTACATCTGAAGAGAGGGGTTGATTCCCTTGCTGCTCGCTGCAGCCTAAATCTCCATAGTGCCAAAAAGCCCCCTGAAGTCCTAATGGTAAGAAATGGCACCACCTGGTGTTGTTTGCCTCGATGATCTTTGGTCTACTCACAAACAGCTGAGCCAGTGGAACCTTGCCAGTCTTCATTAAATAATTTTGGGGGCGGAGTAATGAGGCAGAGCTCAAGTGATGCCACATGCAAACTCTAAAAATAACCTGTGATTTACATTAGGAGGCTCGGAATGCAAGTGTTGATACGCTGATCACGTAGGCATGGAAGTGGAGGGCTTTGCTCGGCTCAGACGGAGCAGATTTGACTCTTGTGGTGGGTTGGGTTTGGGTTTTGTTCTGCTGGGTTGGACGGATTTATGTGTATCTGAGATGATTGATCTTTGTCTCTCAACTTTCCAAGCTTGGGAGCTGTTTTTGATCAGTGCAAGACCAAGAAATTCTTTCTCTCTATATATAGAATCAGAATAGTTAGGGTTGGAAAGGACCTTAAGATCCTTTTAGTTCCAAGCACCCTCCCCACTGTCCTGGCAAAGACACCACACACTAGACCATGTCACGCAAGACTTCATCCAGTGTGGCCTTGAACACTGCCAGGGGTAGAGCATTCACCACTTCTTCTGGCAACCCATTCCAGTGCCTCATCACCCTCACACTAAAGAATTTCTTCATTATATCCAATCTCCCCTATTTCAGTCTGAACCAGTCACTCCTTGTCCTACCACTACAGTCTCTGATGAAGAGTCCCTCTCCAGCATCCTTGTAGCCCCCTTCAGACACTGGAAGCTGCTCTGAGGTCTCCATGCACCCTGCTCACTTAAATTTGCATGATCCCACTTGCAGAGATGAGGGTTGGTATAGAAATGGACACTCATGAACTCTGGCAGAAGATGCAGGGACTTAGAGCATCCAGTCATTGCACCATATTGCACCTGCAGCTGAGTACTAAAAAAATGAGGTGTCTAATAAAACTGGTTATTTGGTCAGCTTAGGCTGTCGAGTTGTAGAGCTTGTTTTGTATTGGTTCTTTCCCTCTTTATCAGTAGGATGCTTTCCAGTGCTGCCAAATCACCTCAGGGCCACGTAAGCCTGTTCCATGGTGCCACGGTGGCTTTCTCCCCTCCCAGCCCCTTCTTCAAGCTAAGGTCTGACTCTCCCAACGGAGGCTGCAATCTCCCCAGGGTGCTGTTGCTTGGGAAGAGACTTTGCCTCTTTTGCCCAAGGGCAAAGGCTAGAGTGAGGATGTGGAGAGCAGAGCCCTGTCAGGCACTGAGCAACATGATGGGAATGGAGCTGACCCAAATGTGTTTCCTCCATGCCTGTCAGTCAATAGCACCCATCAGACCTTTGAGGGTGAGAGTGAGGTGTGAAGGGGAGGGTTGAATTATGGCTGGAAAAACATGAGATTTCTTGGATTTTTTTATTAGGAAACCCTTAAAATTTATCTCTGTGGCCTGGCTAGTCTAATAATGAATTGATTTCTCTGTGCCTTGGCACATTTTACAGAAGTCCTGTCAATATAAAGCACTTGATTTAGTCGATAAGAAATGGGCTAGGGACTTCAGACTGGGATTTAGTCATTGCAACATCACTGGTGACATTTCAAGTGACAAATTTCCCATTAACCTGGGGAACCCTGTTTGGCTTGTTCCTGCAGTGCCCTCTCATCAAATCCTGTCTTGGGGGGAAAGCCCTACACAATACTGTGTGGCTGCAGGCCCAGGGAGCTAAACAGTGATGGGAAAAGGGAAGAGTGAGAGTCCAGCTTGAGATGGTGCTGCTGGCTCTGTACTCACGTGCCCCTGTCACGCTGAGAGCTTAATGATGTTTGGCAGCAAGTAATGAACACAGTAACCACAGCTTCCTGCCAGGGAGCTGTACAGACCCTGCACATCAGAATGCTCTGCCCTTCAGAAGCACAGCCACACTGCTTGTCTCATCTACTAGTTGGTAGGTTTTTAGTATATTCACTCCATGCAGCCAGTGTCCTGTCTGTGTATGTGGTGGTTCTGACCTGTCCAACTGAATCTTGATGCTGGTGAAAGTGCCATAAAAGCAGGTGGTGCTTTGCACTTGGATAGAGAATGCAGTTCTGCATTCTGGTTAGGGTTAGTAGCTGGACTGCTGCAGTGGTGGGTCTCCTGCCAAGCCACTGAAGTCAATGGAAATCTGAGACTTCAGCAGGCTCTGGAGTACAGAAATGTCCAGGAAACTGTGCTTCTTCATCTCCCATCCGAGCTAAGTGCCATTGAGCTTCTCCCTCCCTGCAAAGACATGTACTGTCCTTATGTCATCTGGGTAGTGAGACATCACTTGTCTCCATCAGAGTGGCATTTTCCCTGCCTTGGGGCTGCCTGTGTGAGGATCTGTCCAGCATCCACTCTCCAGCCCACTTCTGTGCACCGTCCTCTTGGTTGCTGTGGGAACAGGGGTCTCTTCCTCTCTCCAGTGGGGCTGAGATGCTGCCAGCTTCTCCTAGGTCTGGAGCAGAAGTTGCGGACTGTGGGCTGGTGCCAGCTTTCTGCCTTTCACTAGAGCCCTTTCTTCTCAGCAGGGCTAATAGAAAACCCATGACCCCCTCTGCTGGCAGTCATCTCCAAATGAAATATTATTGCAAGCCAATATAAAATTCATTCACATCCTCATCAGTGTGAAATGAGGAGGCAAGGGTTTTCCTTGCTTTTCCCATTAGGAATAAATCTGCCCTCTGAGACAGCCTGTTTCTATGCTTTAATGAGCCTCTGCTGTCTGAAGCAGGATCACTGCCTGCATTGCAGGATGAGCCACACTTGCTTGAACACCCTTTTGTCTTTCTCTTCCTCTTCCAGGGAGTGGGAAATACTCCTGAGCTGCTTGTGCAGGGCTGCTGGGGACTCCCCACCCTGGGACTGGATGTGTTTCAGCTCTGCAGCTCACACTGGAGTTCCATTTGGCTGGCGCTGGGACACAATGTAAAGACTATCTGAGACTTCAGAAAGATTTATGTGTTCTCTGTTGCTGTTCAGTGAAGGAGGTATTTCTGCTAATTCAGAGCTCTTGAGGCTGTGGGTTGAACTTAGCTTATGCTGAGGGAAAGGTAGCCAGTGGCATGAGGTCTGACCTGGGAGTACTTGCACTGTGCACTCTGCACTGTGAGGAGCTGGGTTTAGGGTTTTTAAAGGTAAACTTTTGAATCTCAGAGTTGATTTAAGTTACCTCATTCCTTCAGGTTATTTTTAGCTTGCTATAGCAGTGAGATGAAAGCATCTTTTGAGCCTCTCTAAATGAAAAGCTGCTTGCTTCTCTTCACTAGATCTGTTTTATAGAATCAGCTATGTTGGAAAAGACCTTTAAGATCATCAAGTCCAACCCTTACCTCAGGACCACCTCTAAACCACGTCACCATAGGTGAAGGGAGAAATTAATAGACCCGGAAATATAATTCTATCTCTTACTGTGTGGGGCTGTTGAAGGGCAAGACCTTTACACTGTGTCTAGTGGTGAGGAGCAGTGTCAGCTGCAGGATTTCCACAAAAGATACAATGCCGTTATTGGCTCCAACAGGAGGCCAGGACCAAAGTGAGGGTGATGCTGTGGAGCCCTCCTCATGTCAAGGCTCGTTGTGGTATGATTTGGTCTGGACTGGCACAGACAGCTCTTTCATTTTGGCTGTTCAGTCTTGCACCATCAAATACAGACTGCACTTGGGTTGACAGTGTGTGTACAGGCAGAGCAAGCTGCCTGCTCTCAGCTTGCTGAGACTGGAGACAACCAGAGGTGATGTTTAACTTGTCTTTCCCCTGCCCCACTGCAACCAGACCTGCAGTCTGTGCCTGACTATAGCCTGAGGGAGCTATAGCCCAGGCTTTCTAGTGGCTTTGCATGGTCATCACGCACAAGCCACTCCATGCTTGTGTTCATGTTAGTGTTGAAGGAAACCACTCTTCTTGCAGGGGTCATTTTCCAAGCATGCTTTGTGGTCAGTGGGGATGGCCAGGCCTTATCCCCTCCTATTAGCTGTGCAATGAAGTCCCTGGGTTTGAAAACAGTGTTTCTGATCTATTCATACTCTTTAGCGCTGACAGGATTGCAAAGAATTTGTGGTTAACCGATTTAGCTCACAAAAATTGTCTGATCTAGAGCTACAGTCTACCTTTAAACCTGTTTCCTGGGATTGGGAATTGGCTGCTCACTGGTTATATAGGCTATACAGGCTTTTCCTTCTTTGTTAGCACCTAAAATGTGCTGTTTGTCACAGCCATGCCCAGCTAGAGGTAAGGCATGCATGTAGGTGGAGCTGGAAGATATGGGGGTCTGGCCAGGTGACTAGCATGTGATGAGGTGATGGTTACCCTTGCCCTCTGCTCAGAGCTGGAAGGGACAGACCCCTGGCTGTGTGAAGAAGCAAGGGGCTCTGTGCTCACTCACCCCTCTGTCAGAGCAGTGTACACTTTGCTGGCTATGGAAACTGGATAATATTCTGAGCTGGCACCTCTTGACTGCAAACACTTCTCTCTGACTTGTCCTGGATTACAAAGGAGGGTGATATGTGTTTACACCACGTGTAAACTGACCTAGTGACTAGGAAGGAGGTATTTTATGTTAAAGGATGGCCTGGGTCCAGTTTGGTCTGTACAAAGCAGGTTTTTAAAGCTGGTCCTGCTGTGTGAGTTGAAAAACAGCATTGAAAGGAAAAAAAACGCTCCATAAAGAAGAGATCTTGAAGACTTTATCCTAATCGTATGAATGCTTTCTGCATTAAAGCATTACTGTAACTAGAATGTGTGAAAAGCTTTGCTGGAAAAGCCATTAAACCAGAAGAGAGCATCTATCTCCACCATAAAAGGTCCTTTTAGTAGAACTGCCCATAATTCCAGCTGTCACAGAACAAGAGGCTCCTGGAATGCCCTGTGAACAGCCATTAAAACTGGGGAAGTCTCAGCCACATGGTCTTGCTTTGATTGTTTTTAATGCAGAAAGCACTTTGACTCTGGGGCTGGCATTGCTTGAGGAACCTCTGCCTAGAGGTTCATTAAACTAAGATAATAGTCACCTCAATTCCCAGCGACTGAGGGGAGGAGGATGAAGACAGTGCTGTGTGGTGTGGTTTTCCCTTGGTCCCCAGACCTGTCCCCGCTTCCTGAGCACGAGTGTGAGCTGGTCAAAGGCTGGTGTGAGCCAGGCCTTGAGAGGGCAGGTCTTAGAGAAGCTGGAGAAAAGGAGTTTGCAGAGATCAAGGTATAGGCAGAGACACTAGACTGAGGTGGGACAAGGAACTTTGGTTTCTTTGGAGCTGTAACAATCAAAATGTGGTGTTTTACCTGGAACGACTTTGATTTTTCTCCACATCCCCTCCTTCCTCTAGCAAATATATAGGGGTTTAGTTAAAAATAAAACCTTCTCTCAACTCCAAGGCTTTAGCTTAGTTGAAATTATGTTTTCACTTCAGGAAAAATAATGGAGGAGGAGAAACATCTACCCACGTTGGTCATGATTCCTGTCCTCATCCGCAGTGAAGTAGTGGAGATAGGACAGATGCACTGGGCTGAAGGGACTGTGGAGTATCTCAGAGAGGCAGGATGAGATCAGCATCACTGCTTTGGGGTTTCTGCCCTAGTAACAATCCAGACACCCATCCCCAGATCCTTGTTTTGATCCTTTTGAGCTGGGAACATAAAAGGAGTGCTCCTGCATATTCAATATATGCATCTGAAGAAGGTACAAAGGGGAGAGAAAGTGCCAGATCCTTTAACTTCTTTGAAGAACTGATCATATGAGAGAATGGTTTTGTGTTTTAAAAGGGAAGGAGGGAATTAGCAGGGTTTGAAAACTAAAGAAAGAAAAGGGGGGAGAGTGGAACATAATTTTAACCTGTAATTGTCCTCTCTGCATTCATTTTACCACTCCAGAAGCCATTCCCTGTGCTGTGACTCTTCAGGTTTTCTTGCTGTTGTCCCTACTCATGTTGGGCATGCTGCTGCTTTGTCTCCTCACTTCACTGTTTCAGTCCCTGGGAGGAAGCCTGGCCTTGCCATTACACTCCTAATGTATGGTTCATGCCAGCACAAAGCTGTAGGTACCTCTGTGGGTTTGGGCTTGTTCTTTTTTTCCCTGCTTCTCCTCTGTTCATGAGTCTTCAGCCACTTTTTTGTGCTGCAATGGTTCTGCTTCAGCCTGGAGTGAACATACATGGTGTGTGGTGTTTGGTGTCCTGTCTGGTCCCTCAACAGAGCTTGTTTAGACAAAGACCTTGGCACAGGCAGATGGTTTCTCTGCTGGCTCCACTTGTGGTGTTTTACCTTGAGCATCATGCTTTTAATGTATCCCCCTTTGAGAATATCTTGCCTTGCAGTCTTGCAATCTCCACCTTGTGCTCTGCTCCTTTGTTGATAACCCCAGGTGGTGTGTCAGATGTATGCATTTGGGATGGCGTCTCTCTCCATCCTTTAAGAGGTGCTTATGAGCAACATGCGTTGTATTACCAAGCAAATAGGCTTTCTATGGGTGAAGAGGAGTGACTGTGCTTAGGTTTGGGGGCACCTCTGAACACCTCCACGTATGCTAATAGTTGCTGGTTTAGCAGTGAGACTTCATTTGTTTTCCAGTGTTTTGGTTGTATAAATAAATTATTTTATACTCCAGTTTCCCCCATTGAGCCCTGTTGGGGAATTCTGCTTCAGTTTATGAGTTCATTTGATGACTGCGTAGGAGGGTGAAGAGCTTTCTGGGTGAGCACAGCTATGAAAGTGGTCACTTGACAGCAGCAGCATGGTTTGCAAGGGGTCACGTTGCTTTAACAGACACTCAAGTTTCTGTTGTTCTTGTATTGAATCCCAAAACAGGTGAAACCCTTCCTGAAGAGGAAAATACCAGGACAAGCCACGTGATAGCTTTGCTATTACTGCAGAGCACTGAGCAGTGAGCTTGGTAAAGTGCTGTTGCATTTTATTTGCTTCCATTTACAGTCAATTGGCTGACCTGCATTCTGCATACAGCCATCAGATTCGAGCTTAATGAGTCAATGACGTGTGGGGCAGAGACTGGTGGCTCCTCTTAAGCATGGGTGAAAGGCCCATTTATGTGTCTTATGACTATGTTAAAATTGATGGGAGTAGATTGTGTCCAAAGTACACAGGCATTTACATGCTCTGCAGTGCTCCTGTGGCTGTTAATGCTCACTCATGCGAGCACCTAGTAGCTCCAGGACTCTGATTAGAGCTGGTGTGAATGGAAGATGCAGCAGTGGCTGTGTCCCCTGAGGGCTCCCTCCTTGGTGTCGTGGGATGGGAGGCAGCCACTTAGTTTTGTCCTGTTTCTGTACTGACACAGCTTGCACATCTGCAGTGTTGTGTGCAGACTGTTGTGTGACACTGCCATAGGCATACCCAATGTGGTTTATGTCCATGCCAGCTTCAGCTGTGAAGTGGGGAGCTGTGGGTTTCTTCCAGGCTGTCTCATTTTGGGGAGAGGTAGTAGGATCCAGCCATTCAGAGGCAGTTCACTGGCACAGGGTGCCCTGCTTAGGCGCAGTGCTAGGCTCAGGGTTTAGAGCATCCCCCATCTGGTTGTTGCTATGACCAATGCTCAGATCGGTGAGCAATGCCCTTGCTATTACTGCTTTGTAACATGAAAATAAAGCATTTTCTATATATGCAAGTCTGCAAGGTAATTAATATCCTGGCCATTAAATTCCACTGCAGTATCCTCAGTGTTAATAAGCAAGCTAAGAGCTCTGCTTGAAATTAATAAGTTGCAAATGACCCAAGGGCCTCCGCTCTGTGCTTGCTTTTCTCCCCATTTACCCACCCCAAATTACAGAATTTAAATAGAAAGACAATTTTCATTTATGAGCTGGTGTCATTATTCACAACTGGAGAGTTGTGAGGAATAAAAAAGCCTTTTCCGGTTAATTAGAAACTGCAGCATCTCCGGGAAATTTGGAAGGGAAGAAAATCTGGGTTCGACTGAGATGCACAAATAGAAAGCACAAATCAAAAGGAAGGGGAATGTAATTCCGGCAGGAATTTGAAATTGATTGATCCTCAGGGTCCAGCTCTGCTATGCAAGCCGAGGGTCTCACTGCAAGGAGCATGGAGCATGCTAGGAGGTGGAGTTACTGCATATCCTGGGTGTTGCTTCTCCACCTCCTGGAAGATAGATGGACATGGAGCTGGTGGAGGAGTCCAGAGGAGGCCATGAGGATGATCAGGGGCTGGAGCACCTCCCGTACGGAGGCAGGCTGAGAACATTAGGACTGTTCAGCCTGGAGAAGAGAAGCTGCGTGGAGACCTCAGAGCAGCTTCCAGTATCTGAAGGGGGCTACAAGGATGCTGGAGAGGGACTTTTCATCAGGGATTGTAGTGATAAGACAAGGGGTGATGGGTTCAAAGTGAAGCAGGGAAAGTTCAGGTTAGACATAAGGAAGAAGTTCTTTACTGTGAGGGTGGTGAGGCGCTGGCACAGATTGCCCAGAGAACCTGTGGCTGTCCCATCCCTGGCAGTGTTCAAGGCCAGGTTGGATGGTGCTTGGAGCAACCTGCTCTAGTGGAAGGTGTCCCTGCCCAGGGCTGTTCAGGGAAGGTGTTCCCTGACCGTCCTGTTCCAGGGCTGGAACTGGATGGTCTTAAGATCCTTTCCAATGCAAACCAGTCTGATTCTGTGATAGATGGATGTGCCCCAAGAAGGAAAAGGGGGAGAAGAATGGCCTTGAGCAGTTTCTGTTCTGAAAGAATAAGTCCCTTTTGGTCATGTCGTGCAACTCTGGGGCTTTCCTCTGGCATTGACCTGCTTGCTCTGCCTTTGGTTGAGCTGCTTATGAAATATGGGAGAGGTGCTTGGAAGGAAGCAGGAGCAGAACTGGGAAACTACCCTTGGAGTCACAGAGCTGAGACTATTGGGCTAGAATCCCCTTTGAAAATGGGAAGAGAAGGGATGGGAGAAACTTGGAATGCTTTGTGTGTGACTCTGGCTTTTTTCCCTTGCTCTCAGGGCTGTCAGTGTGCTATCCCCTGCCAGCAGCAGCATCTCTCATTACAACAAATGAGGAAGAGAAGGCCTGCAAGTATGGCAATGCTCTGTGTGGCTTGCTGAAAAGGAGAGCTGGGCTGTTGGTTTTGTCAGTGTCTTTGCTAAGTAAAGGTGGCATTGCTCAAAGATGCTGGGGGAAGAGAGGGAGAGAGGAAACAGTCTTGCAAATGGGTTTTTGTATCCATTGTATGCTTGTGAACCTTCCTACTGTGTTCAGAAGCATCTGTAATGCTGTGTATAATCCCCCTGTAGCTCCAGATGCTCATCTCTTCTCCCATCCCTACCCCATCCCTTAGGGATAAATTGGGAAGAACTTGTAAATTCATAATTAGGGACCTTTTCAAACGTAGATTAGCTCTTCCAGTCTATCAGGTGAATACATATTTATAAGTGTTCTTAAAATGTGCCATCCTTCGCTCAGTGAGGTGTAATGAATCCATCATGTAAATACATGCTCAGGTGCAGAATGGAAAAATGCTTAAGCTATCCTAAAACATACTCTAAGGATTTTTCCATTCTGCACCTGGGCATGTATTTAGCTTAGCTTCTCTCAAAAGTGATAATAAAAGAGAAATAACCATATACAGGGCACAGGAGTAAGTTAAAATAACTTAAGGAATAATTCACCTTTGCTGCTGAGATCAGACTCCTGAAGAGCACAGATTCCAAATCTGAAATAAACCCCCCTCAGTAACTGATACAAGAAATGGTGCTGGAGATACCTGAACCTGAAGTTTCTTGCTATCTAGTCTCTGCTCTGGTAAGACTTAACCAGTTTTGCATTTCTAGTTTTGCTCTGGAACATGGAGTAAAGACTTTCTGAAGAAGCTGGGCTGGTTGAAGTTGTCTGATTCAGGAGCAGGACTTCCTGAAGCTAAACTGTGGGGAAGGAAGCCAGTGTCTGAGGTAGTGCTCAATGTGCTGTAATCGAAGCAAGGTGCTGACTGCAGAGGTGATCTGATGTGGCAGGAATGTCCTTGCCTGTGTTGGCAGCTGTGGCCTGGTGGGCTGAAGGAGGAGTTGTGAATCCAGAGGCCTCTTTAATAATCTAAGCTCTGCACATCATAGAATCACAGAATGTTTTGGGTTGGAAAGGATCTCAAGATCATTCAGTTCCAACCCCCTGCTATGGGCAGGGATGCCTCACATTAGACCATGTAACCCAAGGCTCTGTCCAGCCTGGCCTTGAACACTGCCAGGGATGGAGCATTCACCACTTCTTTGGGCAATCATGTACTGCATGACTGTGGAGGGACTGCTACTATTGTGTGCCTTGGTTCCTCTGGTAGAAATCCAAGTCCATGAGCTACATAGGGAATACTGGCTGTGGAATTACTGAATCACACTGGAATCTAAATGTGCTGTTGTGGGCACTGTAGTGCCCCAATGCCTGGTGCCTGATGTGTGCCACTGGCCCAGTGGTTCTGCTGTGTTTCTGTATTTGGGGCAGCTGGTACTTGAGAGGGCTTGGATTCTGGGCCTTTCTTTCTTCCTCCATGTGCGCAGTTCTGAGGTCTGCCATGAGAGATGATGACAATGAAACCTATGAACCCTAACCCTCCGCTCTTCTAGGGGAGGCATTGGGGCTGGTAGGCTGTCAGGAGGAGACTGATTTGTGTGCCTGTTGCTGGCTCTGGTGCTGACTCTGGATAGCCTTGAACAACCAGCTCTGGTTTCCTTCCTTGTACTGCAATTTCTGACTGTAGAACCTAGCATTTAGTACTGGTTTGAGTATTTAATTTAGCATTCTTCTACTCACAAATGGTTGTAGTAAATCTCAAAATAACACTGGGGCATCTCCCTGGGACTTATCTGTGATTACAGTTCATCAGGGCTGCAAGTGCTTCATTGGGCTGAAGCCAGAGCACTCAGTTATACTCCAAATCAAACTTGTCTCTCAAATCCTCCTCTTGTGGCAGAAGAATTCACTTCCTTCAAGTCAATGGGTACCAGGGGAGAATACTCAGTGTTACAGCTGGAAGTGAGCCTTTGTCATCCCTAAGCCAAGTCAGGTCAACTTGCAGACTCCTATCCTGACCCTAAGTAATAGAATCTATTCTGCTTTCATTCAGTGTCACTACTTAACTCCTTAGAAAGGAGGAGACAATTACTCTGCAGTATCCTAATTTAATGTTGCATGGAATAGCTGATGCAGAAAGAAATCTGGGATTTTATGGTTCTTCAGAGTCTGCCTGCCCAAAAGGAACGGACTTTTTCACCCAGAACAAAGGGAGTATATTTTGTAGAGCAACAAGTCAAGAAATGCATAGGAAAGGGGTGAAAAAACCCGTTTGTCCTCCATGCCCGTTTTCCCGTAGATTCATTAGTTGCTGTGTGCCACAGGAGGTGCAGTTGCTCCTTGGCAAACTAGCAAGAAGAGAGTTGTGTCCTCAGCCAAGTATTTGCAGGTGAATCCTGTGGTTGTGGTAGCCTTTGTGATGCTGAGATACCTCTGCCTTGATGTGATTTACTACACACCTAGAGATACTAGAGTCCCCAGGCTTAAAATGCGTAGCATGGGACTGCTGGGCAGATGGAAATCAGTGTGCTGGGGTGATACCTCCCTTCTTTCTGACAGCCCTTTTCCTCCTCAACAACATACCTGTCTGTAAGTGCTGTGTTTTAAGCCAGGTTGATGGTGCTACAGTTATCTCACAAGGCTCTCAAACTCCCCCTCTGAGCTATGATACAGAGAAATTACTTTTTCTTTACTTTCTAACCACTGATTACTGAAAGCACTTGTGGGGACGGTGTATTTGGGATGCTAAAGCTGGGGTTCTGCCAGCGTGGAGGTATTTGGGCTGTTCTTCTGTGACCTTCCCAGCTGTGCCTGTTTTGGGGAATGTGCTGTGCCAAGCTCCTTGGAGGATCCTGCCCCTGCCCACCTCATGCTCCCTGAACACTGCTGAGGGGTTTGAGTGTTGCTGGTGACTGGCAGGTTGATAGCTGAGATCTGCTCCTGGCACTGACTGCCAGCAGATTCTTCCCCAGTGATGCCTTTCTCCATTTATAGTGTCCTGTTAAGTTTGTCTTTAAAAATTACCATTTCTGATGCTACAGCCTGAGGATGCAGGTGAAAGGTTTCATTAATTGTTATAGCTTATTATGGTTTTAATTGCTGCATTTTTTAATGTGGGCTGAGCTTTCTGTAACAGGAATCTGTTTGCACTCACTGTTTTCTTTACATAAAGCAGAGTGCTTTACCATCTAATTGCAGTGGCCTTAGAGTTGCTGAGGGGCAGTACTCATTACTCTTTGTCCCAGCTTATCTCTTGATGCATTTTCTAATTTCCCAGTTATTTCCTTTTATGTTCTTTGTGTTGTGAAGCTGAGAAATCAAATCAAAACCAATCAGGAAGGTCAAGGCTGGGGGAGAGTTGTGTGCAAAACCCCATCAACCGCTGCTCTGCAGTTCTGGTCTGTGCTGCCGCAGCTGGATGCAGCAGCTTATCAGGGAGTCAGCTCTTGGCACTGGTTTCGCTGCTCCTTCTTCTCTAATACCGGGAGCAGAAGGATGAGTGATGGATTTCATCCACCCACCACCACCCCAGACTAAACCTAATAGTAAAGTAGCAGGTGGGGAGCTGGAAAGAGGCAACTGTCAATAGTGCTGTGTCCAGGTACTCATTAAAATTTCCAACTCTCACCATAGCCATTAATGACTCATTAATTGTGCTCCCAGTGCCCCACTGCAGTACTGGTTGGTTTAACAAGCCCCTTCACACAGTACCGGTACAGAAAAGGGGGGTCTACATGGCGTGTGGGTGTGCTGGTGGCACTGGGGCACCCCCAGCCTGACCAGTGGCCAGATGTGCTGTTGTCCCCAAGGTTGGTGATGGGTTTGAGTGTGAAGCCAGCTCTGCTGCTACAAGTCCTCTCCCTGGCAGTGAGCAGGGGGGGTACTGGCTGCTCTCCTGCCCCAGGAGAGGGGAACAGGGAGGAGATAACCTGCACCATGTGCTCATGGTGACCTCCATGCTCCTCTGGCTCCTGCTCTAATTTACCGAGGCCCTGTGGTTTATTAACTGTAGTCTTTGAATGATGGATAGTGCTTATTTAATGCAAACTTGTCTTTGGTGCTGCTACTTCAGCAGCTGCTGATTTGTTTTCTATCCTCCTCTGCGTCAGAGCTGGTAGTAACCTAGCTGGGAGCAGGATAAGACACTGTTTTCTCTGACCTTGATACACGCATGAGCTTGTCCCTTTTCCTCCCACTCCATCAACCGCCACCTCTCCTCCTTGCTTTGGTAAGAGCTGGCTGCAAGTCAGAGAGCACTGCATACAGAAGCAAGAAAGCTGTGGGTGGATGACAGCAGGACAGCACTCTATGAGTGCCAGTGGGTTTGTTGAGGGCAGGAGAGGGAATCAGGCATCAAGCAACAGATGCAGCCAGTGCAGGGACACAGAGAGTTGCTGCTCCAGGCTGCAGCCAGACCTCTGGAAAGGACCCTGCTCTACCCAGTGATCAGAGGGCTTCCTGCCTTCTGGACCTGAAGAGATGAATGCATCCATCCTTGAGCGCTGGCAGTGTTCAAGGCCAGGCTGGATAGAGCCTTGGTCTAGCGTGAGGTGTCCTTGCCCATGGCAGGGGGTTGGAACTAGATTATCTTAAGGTCCTTTCCATCCCAAACCATTCTATGATTCTGTGATCCCCTCTGCAGCCTCCAAGAGGGGAGGCAGGTTTGGCACTGGTCACAGACAAGAGCCAGCCTTGGTAGGGATCAGGAGAGAAGGATCAATGGCTGTGGGGCAGGACTGAGCTGGCCTGGCCCCCGCTGGTGGGTGCTGGGGGGGGTGTTATTAATTGCTTGGTGCTGCTGTTACATGGCCCATTTGAAGCTTTTTCTTGTCTGTTTTGAAACTGTGAAATGAGGCGCAGTAATCAAGGAGGATTTTAATAACCATCCCAGCTCTGACATTTAAATTACAGATGGCATTTTCAATTAAACAAGCGCTCTCAGCAGGTTTAATTTAGCTATCAGTTCTGCTTTGTTCTTTAACTGCTTTCTTCAAAACAGTGATGAATTCAAAACTTGCTCCAAAGGGAGAAGGAGCTGAGGAGGGATTGGAGCTGGCAGGAGAAGGGGAAGCCCCTTCAGGGGATGCTGAGCGTGCAAAGGGAAGCCAGGGACTGAGGATGTGAGACTCTGAACTCCCCCAGCACAAATTTGTGCCTAGGTTGCCCAACATGCTGCTCTTCTGCAGTGTCATTTTGTGTGCCTACGTATGTGCATGCACAGACACAACACTGTGCTTCCAAAGGCAACAACACCTGGACTTGAGCACCCCATCTGTTCCATGGCTGATCAGGTGTTTGTGTACAAGCCTGCCTGCTTTCACTCCTCTGCTCCATACCAACTTTCTGATGGCAAAACCTTATGCATAAACCTAGAAAACAGGCCTGGCTGACATAATTGGTTACATACATCTTGGTTTATACAGGGTGGTGTTGCCAGAATGTGCCTGATTGTACTCCAGCTCCAGAGTGGATAGCTGTGCCTGTGCACTGACTGCACTGCACCTCTGTTTTCCCTATGTGAACCCGTGCTGCACTCCTGCAGTGTTACTCCACCTGTATTCCATTGCTGTCCTGCTTCTGATGCATGATGCATTTTCCCATAGCACAACAGCCTGTGGACCTATTCATGCACTGCTGCATTCACCTGCAGGCCCACAGCTCTCCTTCCTATCCTTTTACTGACGTATGCTACCATTTTTCAAGAGCACTCCAAATCCACTTACACGAGTTTCCCCTTGCTTGCTTCTTCCAAGCAAGGCTGAGACTGTTTCCATTTCAGCTTAAACCTGAACCTAGCAAGAGAGAACCCTAAAGGGCATGATGGGAATTACTCGTTTGGTTCAAACCTAGTTGTCTCCTGAATGGCTCTGCCTTGATTTTCTTATCTCTTACTGGCTGTGCTGGTTGCTGACACACTGAGCTTGGTTTGCAAGTCCTTACAGGTCTTGGGAGCTGCTGTTGCTCAGGGCTGCCTGTGCTGAGAAGTGCTCCAGATCTCTCCCCATGAGAGCAGCAGGGGCAGGGAAGCAGTGTGCTAGTTGTGTCATACCGGGAGTTAAAGTGCTGCTCTGCAAAGCCTCTGTTGCCTGGCACTCTGCATCTGCGTCATGCAGGCGCAATGAAACACAGGTGGAATTTGCTGTATAACTGAGGCAGGGGTGAAGCTGAGGCAACCCTAAATGCTATATGCCTGAGGCCAGTCTGCTGCCTTGCCTGTGGGGTGGACATGGCTGCTCTTCCCTTGGTACAGATAATGCCTGGTAAATGGCTCTGGAACGCTGACTGTTCTCCCTCAGTGTTCCTCTGTGTGCAGTGTAAGAATCTCCAGGTCCCTGTGGCCCTGCATGTTCAGCTCCTGCTTTCCTTGTCTCTCTGTGTGGCAGCCATGGTGAACAGCACAATTACAGATCAAGGATCAGTTGTGCTACTGAGGAATGAAACTCATTTCAAGTGGTGTAACTTGGGAAAGCCCTGCTTCAGCCAGAGCTTAAAGAAGGGATGGGATTGGGAATGGTGCTGTCTATAGCCAGGTCTGTGTACCTGTGTTGCTACAAAGACCTGGAAGTTGCAGTTCACATGAGTGTAGTGCTTCTGGTGGTGACCTCTGTGACAGAGGTGTGTGGCATTAAATTGAGGCCACTGTCCTGGGCCTGCCTTCAGGGTGGCTGCTGTGGCACTTGGAGATATGAACCCTTCTCCTTCCCAGCTGTCAGAGGAGCCTCCTGCATTTCTCTGCAGCGTAAACCAGGGCTGGATAATTTCATCACCGCTAATAACATTCCTAGTGAAGCAAGCTACAATAATGATAAGGGTAATTGAATCTCATGCTTCAGGGATAAGCTGAGCTCAGAGGGGGATCAGGGAGGAATTCATTTCCCCCTTCCCTGTGGAAGCTGCTTTGCACAGGCGATCATTTGTGTTGGAAGGCTGATGCTTTCCCTGGCACAGGGGATGGGCTGAGCCTGGCAGCTGGGCTCCAGGACATCCCCATTGCCTGCTGCCTGTCCTCACTCTCAGCACTCTGATCTATGGCAAAGAGTGAGCTGCATTTGCCTGCAGTCATTGCTGGAGAAAGTGGAGAGCAGAGATAAGGGGAGGGGAAGCTGTCAGTCCCAGCCTGCTGGGGTGTGCAAAGTGTGCTGAGAAGCACTGAGAATGGACCAGAGTGCCAGGAGGGACAGAAACGAACTCTTAAGTTAGCTCCTGTGTGTTATGTTCCTGTGCTACTCGCTTGGTGTAGAAAAAGCATGTGAACAACTTTGATAGTGGTAATTTTTCCCGTATTCAGAACACTGCTTGGATTTTTAACTTGGATGGGCAGAACACACTAGCCCCTAGGGACATGCAACAAAGTGAAGAACATGAAGCCAGGCTGTCCCAAGAGTTGCCAGGAGAGAATACCAGCTCTGTTGTCAGTTAATGTGTATTGGCTTTGGCACATCTAATCCCCAGGACTTGGGAAGTCTCTTCTTGCCTGTCATCAAAATAGCAAGGAGGTCTAATTCCTGCAATTGCAGTACAAAAGTTGTTCATAGTATTTATGGTGGAAACTTAATATCAAGTAGTATAGTTTGAGAACATCCTGACTGGGTCAAAAACTTAGAGGGGGCAAAATATATCTGTGTAACTGGTTTGTGTTATCCTCCCAGCTCCTGGTACCATCTAGAGGTGCATGCATTTCAGTGATGTCTTTTGGGATCTCCTAACACTCTTACCTCAAAGGATCATCGGCCTTTAATTACCACAGTTATGTTTGTTAGGAAGGTTGAAGCATTCCGAGGTGTGGGAATGAAAGGGGCTAAAGAGGATGATGTGTTGTTATTTAAGAATAAACCACAGTGATGCAGCTCAACTAAATGGAGCTTTCAGACCTGTCTGACAGAGTGGGAGCTCTCACCAAAGAGATCTGGCTCACTGAGCTGGAGAAAGGAGATGCCTGGCACACAGTGGAGAAAGATGTCAGAAGCCAGCCATCTGCTCTCTACTCCATAACCAATCCCTTTGCATGGAGTTATTTCCCCCAGTGCTTGGACTGCATAGGGTGAGACAGTAGAGTTGCCTCAAGGTCTGTAAGTGGGCATCCAAGACCTTGAAAATGAGTTGATATGTTCAAGAGCCATGCGGGGAGCCCGTGCAGAGCAACGTGTTGAATCCAGCAGCACAGAGGTGTTGCTCTGTTCAGGAATACTCTGGAGCCTTATTTCACTTCTTGGATAGCAGCCTCCATGCTCAGCTGTGTTAGTCCTGGGGGGAGGGCCCCAGGAGGCTGGGGAGCATTTCTATTCATTTTTTCACCTTAGTAGCTGTGAATTATTCATGGAACTCCACTGGCAGTGCTGGGGAGAGGCTTTCCTCTTCATTAGTTACTGATCTCTTCAGAAGCATTACACTCTCTTCTTTTTCCCTTTTTTTTTCCCTGGGATCTCTTTAGGAGCAGAAGTTTGTCCCTTTGGGCTTTCAAGGAGTCCTTTGCCATGCGCCTTTTGTTATTTATTCTTTATAATGAAGCTGCTTGAATTAATTCCTAAGAAAGACAGTGTAAAGAAACATCCTTGTTATTAAACAGTCTTCAGAGCTGTGATTAAAAGATTTCCAGGTGGCAAATGAATGCTCAGTGGACTCTGTGTCAATTGACTCATGATGTTATTGATGGTGTCTAGTCTTCTATTGAAGCTGTCCTTGATGTCTCTAGCCAGGTTCCTTCCCTGACTGTGAGCATGGGATGCAATGGGATACACAACAGCCCTGGTGACCAGCAGCTTGGCCTGGGACTAGGTCTCTCTCGAGGTTACCAATACCCAAAGAACCAAGGATACTGGGGTAATACCCCTGGATTTTTTTTGGTCAGGGCTGTGGTAGGTGGGATCCATGCCCTGTTCCTCCTTGTTCATCAGCCAAAAAATGGGTCACATTCCTGCTGCTTCTGCATCATGAAGTTTGTCTGTTCTGGGTTTGGGTGCATGAATGAGACGGTGACATGTCTCCTACCTCCAGTTTGGCACGTGATGGCATTCACGTGCAGCAGGCACGCTGAGTTTGCTTCTCAATGGAGCTTTACTCTTCTTTCTCCAGCCCAAGTGCTTTGCCCAAACGCAGGTGTTGCAGCTTTGCTTATTTTTAGTTATGTGTCACTCACTGTTCTCTAAAGGTGCTGTTCATCCTTATCTAGTGACTTGCAGGTACACACAGGGTAGTTTCTCCTGGTCTGTTTCCAGGTGGGACTGGGATAGTGTCAAGTAGTTGATTGCACTCTGTGGTCTCTGAGGCCAGCTTCAGGCTCCTGATGACTTGTGTGGCTGAGGCAGGGAATTGCTGCTGTGCATACTGATGGAGACCAGCTTTGTGGGAGCCTGCCAGGCCAGGAGGGATGATGGGCAGAGGTGAAGGTGGGAAGTGATGGCTGGTGTCAGGGGAAGAATGGATCAGAGGGTGTGAGTTGCACAGCAGGCATCAGTGCTGGTGTGGCTGTGAAACAGACCCTGTAGCATCACTCTTGCAAGCAAGGCTGTGGGTTGGAGCAAAGCCCTCTCTCTGGGGCACTAAGGACAGGGAGAAGATGCTGTAGCTCTTAATCTGGGTCTCTGTGGCATGCTCAAACTGTTATGTGTTACATGCCCTGATGTGTGCTCTGTCTGCTTTTGTCTGTGCTTGCTGTGCAAGCTCTGCCTGCCTCTTTGTAAGGTGCACAGCTCAGCAGGACTCCAGTTCCCAGGAAAACCTCTTGAAGACTTTTAAAAGGCCACAGGAGCAAAGGAGGCATGAAACTTAGTCACGGTCCAAAGGCAGGTAGTGGTTCATCTGGACAGGAATTGCTCCCAGCTTGGCTATTCCCCTCTCCTTCTATCCAAGATGATTAGCCTTATGAAGGAGCCAGTGTGATGGAAGAGTTTGAAAGCAGCCTGGAAAAGCTTGGCTGGGGTTTCTGGGTCACAGTATACAAGTCATTAGGAAAACAGCAGGACCTCTCAGCTCTAATGCTGTCTGGAGATGCAGGTTGCTGTCTGGCCAGG
>JANHGB010002280.1:1465-57669 GCA_026283785.1 Coracopsis vasa | reverse complement strand
ATGGTTAAACTTCATAAGGTTGGCATCAGCCCACCTCACAAGCGTGTCAAGGTCCCTCTGGATGGCATTCCTTCCCTACAGCGTTATCAACCGAACCACATAGCTTAGTGTCATCGGCAAACTTGCTGAGGGCGCACTCAATCCCACTGTCCATGTCACCGACAAAGATGGTGAACAAAAATCATTTCAATTGATAGTAGATTTCCCAAAATTGAAAGCTAAGTATCGTCTGTGGGGTTCTTTCTGATAGAAGACCCAATCCATTGTTACGATGGCAGGTAAAATGCAAGTATGTTTTTTTATTTGTTTGGTCCTTAACCTGGTTAACATTTGCTTTAATAATTCACAGTGTGAGTCTGCCAGACTGCTGTACTCAATCATGTTACTTTCCACCATTCATACAGTTAAGTGTTTGGAGATACACTTATAATGTACCAACCCTATCTGAAGGCATGAAAGCCTATTAAGAGAATTTATCAGGTAGACACAATAAACAGCAATATTCAGTGTGTTTGGTTTGAACTACATAAAAAAAGATAAACTTTCACTGTTAACCTCTATATAGAACAAGCTGAAAAACAACTAACGCTCTGAGAGTGAAAAAGGAGGGAAGAAAAACTAAACTCCATGTTCTGTTTTTAAAACCAGCATACATAAAGAACAATTAATGACAATATGTCAAACAGGAACATTTTTAAAGCTCTGTGAAAATTATTCACATCTAGAATTATTACAGTTGTCAATTTTAGCAAACTGCCTTTTTTTAGCAGAACTTAATGTGGTCTATAAAATTCTTCAGACAAGACGTTGTTAATAACTGAGGAAACTAGCAATCCACTGAGATTATATGACAAGCCTCACTAACTTGTAAGCACCTGGTTATTAAGGCATATCCATTAGGTGTGGGTGTTTTTTCACAGAAATGCCATTGGCTTTTGATGAAACAGCGATTGAGAAAAGCAACTGGCAATGGAAAAAGAGAGCCCAATTAACAGGTTTTATCTAGTTTGGTTTTTTTAACTTCTCCTCGATATGAACAGGTGTTTGAACGTTATATCCATGTAGTAATCTAAGCTTGCAAATTATTCCTGAATTTTTTTTTCATTGTTAAAGGGGCAGTATAAAACCCGCTATCCGTCTTTATAACGTATGGAAAGCCTATCAGAAATTTCTCTTTTTAAAAGTTATAAAACACCTTTTAAACACATATCAGGAAAGAGAAAAAGTGAACTGAGAAAAATCTGGAAGCTAGTTTTAGAAAATGGCACAGATGAAAACAACTATTTTTATCATGTTCAACTTCATTTAATACTTCTCCCTACAAAGCAGTAGAGATGAAAGCAGCTGATCAATATTGCAGATAAACACCCAATAAGGAGTAATCATCATTTGAATGAGCACAGCTAAAAGAAATGGTGAGAAAACAAGAAACTCAGACTGAAATATGGAAAACACTGTTACATACAAATATTGTCAACAGTTGTTAAGAAGCAAGACAGAAATGATTCATGCTCATCTAAAAAAAATGCAGAAAGTCAGTTTCTACTGCTTTAGTTTCTTTTGAAAGGCTGGCTACACTGCAATGAAAGCTTTCTTTTTTTATTGAAGTGTCAGAGAGGAAAGCTGAGCTCAATCATCAGGTTCACAAGATGTTAGTGACATGGTTTCTGCCTTCAGAAGACAGCCATAAGGGCTGGTCTGTGGCCTCCTGGGCTTTACTGTAGTGTTGGAGCCAAATGTTTGAGGGGGCAGGTGGCAAGAGGAATTAACACTAGATTCATTCAAGAGCAAAGTCTATTTGTCTGCCTTCCAAGCAACACCCTTGATGAACAAGGATCTAAGCCACAAGCATAACTGGAAGGCAAAATATTTAAACTCCTTAAGGTTATATATTTATAATAAAAGTTTCCTCCTCATATAAAACAAAGCATATTGATTAAAACAAAATAAAAACCTGCAATATTTGATCTGCTGTTCCTAAAGTAAGCCACCGCAAGCACAATCAAACACTGAAAGTAGAAACCCCTAGAAAAACAAAATAAATAAATAATAAATCAGCCCCAAAATTAATTACAAGATAGCTTGTAGAACATTAGAAATTACACAAAAAAGTCCAGCGGAAGTGGAATCACTTCTACAACCACAATAGATGAACCACATTTTTAGAACCTTTATCTAAAAATGACAGAAAGAGGCTGATAACACGTCTTCACATTCATTTTGGGGAATTTTCACAAATGTCGGCGCTTGA
The DNA here is from genome assembly GCA_026283785.1 of Coracopsis vasa. Lineage (NCBI taxonomy): Eukaryota > Metazoa > Chordata > Aves > Psittaciformes > Psittacidae > Coracopsis > Coracopsis vasa. Next base: position 55,418 of record JANHGB010002280.1, on the reverse strand, counting down.
TATTTATAACCATAAATATGTTCAACTTTATATTGAGCAGGATTAAAACAAAACCATCATTTCACACCCCTGACTCTCAAGAAAGTCATTACAAGCTTACAATAGCAACCAGAAGATGTTTCAGAGATTTTTTAATAGAATAAGCATCTGAAACCCTATCCCCGGAGTTTACAAAGAAAACTATTCTGAACTTTGTTTTAAAAAAGGGGAAGGGGGAAGTGTGCATGGCACCTAAGGGTGGCTCATAAAAAGCAGAGAAATGCAGCTGAATTTGTTCATTCCTTTCCAAACAGAAAGGTCACAGGCTAAGCTGAGAAAACGAAAAAAGCTACAAAATGGATGACTGAATGCAATCATGGGCTTTGACTTTCCTTCTAGGACTTAAAATTTAATATTTAGATTTCTATTCCCCTTCTCTTTATGCAAAGCAGGCTGTGCTAGGGCTCATTGCATTAAAATGGGGAGAAACTGTGGAAATAATGCAAGACATAAACCAGATGAATGAAGAATTTGTGTCCATTTCTAGAGACTCACTTTCTCTGAAAGTAGTTCAGGACAAAAATCAGTGTGTTTTAAACCTATTGCTTTGCTCTACTTGGGATTCATGAGACTCGACCATTGAAAAAAGAAACAAAACTTTTAAGAACATGTTGGGTATCTAAAGCATTGTACAACTATCTTATGGACTGAGTTAACAGGTCATCACACGTAAGTCTGAATGCTGATCATGAAAAAAATTTTATTTTGGACAATCAGGGTCAGTATGTTTGAAAAAGAAAAATCCTTGCAAAATCAGTAGATTTAATCCCTCAACCATATGCCTTTCCTCAGGAAAAAAGAAAAAGCACTGACATTTATAACAGGGCAATCAATTACAAAATAAACTATACAGACTAAAAGATCAGCTGAAAAACTGGACTGCCATAGTTTAGAACTTCAGCATTTCTACACCATTATGTTTTCTTGTTTCTCTGAACTATTTATTAGCTCCAGCTACAGGTAACAGGACACAACAGCTAAAGGCATCTCATTGTTACAGATTGCTCCAGGGAACAAAACCGTTGTGCACAGATTTTCTTAAAGTGATACTATCACTCATCACCTCTAGCCAGCATCAGATACTGCAACTGCTGACAGGTTTCTGCATGCTGATATTTTAATTTTTTTTATTTTTTTTGGTAATAAGTCACACAGAACATTACTAATATTAGAAAATAATCTTTTTTGATAAATATGACTGTTTGCTACACAGAGCACAGACAGCAGATTGCCTGCTGCAAAAATCTCTGTTGATACATTTTCACCAGAGAGGAGTAGCTGCAGGATCTGAAATGACTGGACAGGAACAAAGCATAATACGAATCAGAGACTGCCTGAACAATAGTTTGACAAGTGAAACAAATCTGACAGTCATTCTGGGATGATGTGACATTGGAAGGAGAACAGCATCCATGCTTATTAGGTGGCTGTTCTAACCCAAAAGATGATGTGACCCTATCAGTGTGCACTCTAACAGCCAGCCTTCCAGTAGGCTAGATAACAGCCACTTGGTTTTAGATACCAAAATGCCACTGACACCAAGTAGTCGTGTTTGCACACTAAAATCTACTTCGGTGTAATACGTAATACCATTCATACCATTCTGCAGTACATATACCACACCTTACCATTCTGCTTCTGAATTTTTATGAACACTGGTTTATGCAGGTTTTTGTGTGAGCCACTGCATGAGAATACTATTCAATACTTTAAGTTCTGTGTAATTAAACAGTTACAAGTGTTTCAGGTGCACACCCACTGGTGCATCCGTTTTCTGTTTTTTCTGGTTGCCTATGAGTAAGGGGCTCCTTGATCCCACTGGAATACTTCGATAGTCACATCTTGAAGCGTGTTTGGTTGGGGTTTTTTTACCCAGGAAGTTTGCTAACCCTCCTCAAGCTGCTTGCAAGCCAGCTCTACCAGCTATGACTGAGTGCCTAGGGCTTAACGCCAGGGTCTCAGAGGACTAAAGAAGACATTTCCCTTTGAGCTCTGCTTTTGTAGGATAAGAAAAGCAACAGTCATTCCTAACAGCAATTCCACCTCAGCCTCCCAGTTACCAAATCGCTTGTGGCAGAGAAATCCTGTGCTGCTGGTTGATCTAAATAACCTATGCAAAATGGGCATGTGTCTTCCAACATTTTTTGTTCTAGTTAGGACTACAACCAAAGCTGCATTTTGTAACTATTAATTCATTACTACAGCTCTTGCTGGGACAGATCAATAAAAGTATTATTCTCACCATCATCCCTCTTTGTATTGTAAGAATTAAAAATATGTGCAAAAGAGTTGAAGTGTAGGTTCCATTTGGCATAACACATTTTTCACTTTTCATATGTAGATTGGTCCACAACTACAGTTTTAATTTCTCTCCCTATTAACCAATACGTCATCATCCCAAGACATTTGCATTCATTGCAAAGCACGTTTCAGTGCTCTGCCATACTGTTTTCATGGGAATGGATCATCCACAAGAAGGAAGCAGAAAGCAAACCCCAAAATAATAGCCAGCAGCATTACATTTCAAGAGATATTGACACAGTTGCTGTGATACAGCAATAGCAGAGGTCAAAATTTAAACAGTGCACGCAAAGAACCTTATCAATCTTTGGTTTATTGTAAAAATGTACTTAATAAGTATGGTGAAGTATCAAATACCTAACCAAAACTGCAAGAATGGGTATAATCATCAACACATGCAAACATTAAATTTAACAGACTGAGACAAGTCCGATACAGCTTTAACTGGAGATACCCTAATGTCAATTGAGAAGTGCTCTTTCCTTCAAGCATGCTGATGGAGTCAAATAGTTTAAGTGGATCAATACAGACAAATGGTCTAAAACCAAAACAGTCATAGAAAGCACTGTCTTCTCATCATTAAGACTGGGCTAAAAAATTGTGCCTCAAATGGCATCCACCCAAATGTTGGTATTCCCAAAATGCTTATAAATGAATAAATGGGAATTTTATCAAAATAAGAAACATAAGATTTCCTTCAGAATGACTACTCCATTCCCCCTGATTTTTCTAGTATTTCCTCCACATTTCAGAAAAACTGAGAAAAACAGATTCACCTTCCCTTTGTTACCCAAGATCCCTTTGCTTTCAGGCAAGATGCAAAACTGGGATCCTGTCTGCTGATGATTCGTAAGCAAAAAACAAAACAGAGACATCTGTCAGGACAGGATTTGCAACCAACACTCCCCTGTCAGTTTGAGAATCAACTCTGTAAAGGACAGCAATCCAACAACTGCAACAGAATGGACAGTGTTATGAGAACAGAAATTTTTGTTGTTTCTTTGGCCAGGGTCTGGGCAGGAGGTATGAGCAATGAGGTCACCAGTGCCAAGACGGAAATGTGTTTACAATACGTAATGCTTTCAGATTTGTCAACCTCAAGCCCAATCGCCACCTTCATATTTTTTATCATGCTCACAAAGCTAGACAGGCAAATGAGACTGCCTCAGAGTAAGTCTGTTTTTCATGTGCAAACACCGACTTGAATGCCCTGCAGATAACCGGGGAAGATGAAAAATACTATTGTTATAAGACAAATGAACTGCAGTACAGGAGTATTATGGGTGGCTAGAGGGAAATCTACACCCATTCAACAGAAGCAAACTCAGAAAAACACATGTGCTCAAGGCAGGGACATTAACCCAGCTATGCAAAAGCCATGTGCCTTAGCAGCCACGGAGCCAAGCTCTGGCCTTCCCAGCTCTACACTGCAGGCAGGAGGTGCACAGCAGAAGCTGTTACACACATCTGTGATTAGTTCTGGCTCTTGGGAATAACACCCTCACTTGTACAGTGCTGTTCACAGATAATTCATCACTTGGCTACTTTTCAATAAAGACTAGTTACTTTTTCAAACAGGTAGCCTATTTCCTCTGCTCAGTGAAACCTCTAGTTAATACACAGACAGCACAGTAGGATACAGGCTGCTCACATCTGGTCCCCAGTCAGCACACTAACCAGGCATGGCAAAAAAAACCCCATACTCAACGAATCATTCCTACTCCATTTTATAGGTTGAGAGGGTTGGAGGAGAAGGGGTTGGCGTGGAGGTTTTCTTGGGAGAGAAGTGGGGTGGTGTTACTTGGCTGTGGGGGTTTTTAAAAGGGAGGAAGGAAAAGAATAAACAAGAAAAGAGAAAAGGTGGTGTTTATCAGCATTTAACTTGTACCTCCAAGGCCAGTTCTACCACTTGCTTGCAAAAAAACATGGCAGGGAATTGCCCTCAGTACTGGACTGACAAGAGAGCTTCGCTGAAGTGGTTACTGAGAACAGCAAAATGCTGATCTCAGATTTATTTTTTTCTGCCAATGCAAATTTTAACTGTTTAAAATGCTACACAGTCTATGGATTTGTGTAAATCACTTATTTTCATTGATTTCAGCCTCTCCCACTGGTTTTGAAGAAAAAAAATAATCATGCCATACATTTTCTGTCCACAAGGGGGCAAAAATGAGTTGCTCTATAGAAAAAAATCCTTACATTTCTAAACAAGTCTGTAATTGTATGCAGCTTTTCTCCCCCTATTTTATGTCCTTATTTTTATTTCTAATCAGGAGAATATATTATCCAATTTTCAAAAGTACCCTTGGCTCTTTTGTATTTCATATAACAGTATGATAATACTCTCATCAAGCTACTACAACTAATTCAAGTGCTCTTTTTCTTTACTCCTCACAATGCTACTTCTTCCTCTTTTGTCTTTCTATAACTTCTGTGATCTAATAGTTCACGGATAAAGAGCAAAAATGGTTTCGTGAAGTTGCCGTTAAAGTGCTTTAGCAACAAGATCTGTTTATTAAAGGCTTTAATAACCCAGCAACAGTGCAACACAACATATATAGTGGTTTTGGTAGAGCCTGAAAAATTACTGGACTTACACTGCTGTATATCCTGTGGTCCAGTTCAATAAATTTCACCTTATAGAGATTAAAGACCGCAAAGAACACTTCTCCTCAACTGTCTGCTTCCAGCAGGCACTGGTATTTTTTTAATTCTTTTTATTTCAAAAAAGATTAGTCTGCCCAGCTTTAATCACACATCTATAGCTGCACAAAAAATAAAACAGTTAGTATCTTAGCTATTAGAGTTAGAACTGATCTATTGGGGTTTCTGTTCACTCTTACGGAAACGAAAGAAGCTTCTCAAGAACATAATTACAAGTCATACTTAAAATAATTGTAAAAAATTGTTGCTGATGCTAAGATAAAGAACCAAAATAAAAATAGGCTGAATTTTAAGCCATTCATGTTTTTCACTGCACATTGCTACCTGAAACTGGCACTGTATTACACAATTCTAGGTATAATATGTTAACAGCTCACAATGTTGTGGGGTTTAACAAAGGATGCTGTCCAAAGATCTCAAAGCATAAAATGTATTGCAAAGTTGAATGAAGAGCACAAAATCCTGATTAGACAAATAACGGTTTGCCTATTTACAGATGAAAGTAACAATGCACTGAAAGCCACTAGCTGAAAAGAAAACAGTCAACCTCTGATGAAGAGGAGAAGAATTCCAATCTTTTCCTGCAGGAAGGTACTTCTCATTTCAGGAAAGGAAAATGAGATAGCCAGAGGTGAACTTGTTTGCAAGCCTATTTATCAGAATACAAGACTAAGGGTGCATTATTCATGACTGATTTGAGAATTACACCAAAGTAATTCTCAAAGAAGAAAGAAAAGAGAATATTTCTTCCCACAAGACAGTGACCTTAGTGTTCAAAACCCTTATTAATTGTAAAAAAACTGCACCAACTACTTGACCACTTCATCAGGTCCTAAACTGGCATCCAGGCCAAAAGTTGAGCAACAGCCGCACTTAGTAGGCACACTTGCAATTAGGCGCACTGCTTTGTAGTTGGAGCAAAAAGACCAAAATTCAAATTCATAAAAACAGTTAATTTACCATTCTTCCATGAGCCCTTGTCCACATACAGAGCCAACCTGCCTCATCAGTGACTGTTCACAACTCAAAAGCTCTTCCTCTGACTAACCTTGGCCACTCTTTGGACAAGCAAATCCTTCTGGGTTGACCACATCTATATTCCCTGGAATATTTGTGGAACTATCAGGAATTCAGCAGCAAGTGCTTTAAGACCAAACTAGCCAGAGTCAAGCCCAAGAATCCCCATTAACCAGATCTCCAAATCAGAACAGCTAATAGCACAGTCTTCTTTGATGGTAGTAAAAAGCCAAACAGAGTTGAGGCATTTTGTAAGACTGAGTTTTAAACACATCTGCAGTCACCATTAATCCAGACAGTAATATTTCATTGTATTGTGGCTCACAATGAAACATGAAGATGTATTATCCTAATCATCATCTCAGTAAACTACAGGGTACACTGCTGCATCTTGTCAATTTACATCATTTTCACTGACATTTCTGGTTAGCAAGTAGTCTTCAGGCAAAAAAGCACACTCACAGAAACGTTGGTTATAACAAGCACATGGCCATTTTCCCTGAAGACCTAGCACTATCTAACCATTATACTTGTTCACAGCATCTTTTCTCTGAATTTGCTTCAAGGAAAAAAAGCTTGATCTTCTTAGTGACTTCTCTGATCAAGTCACATCTAGATAATTTTTACATGATGCGTAGCCACTAATTTTACTGGATTGTTCAATATCAATTTTCAGCACATTTCTTCAAATACAAAAGAAAGTGCACTTATCTGAAATGTATCTTACAGCATTTTGACTCTCTATTGCAATGCTTAGTAGCAATAAGATTTAGCACTAGCAGAAAAACAGCATTTCAGTTGTAAAAAACACAAAGTAACCATTTTAGACATTGTTCTGTTAAAGAGAGCTAAGGCATTACTGTACACCAATACCAGACTGCACTTCAGTGGCTTACTTTTGACAAGTTGCCTTTGTCAATTTCTGCTCCTTAGGAAATGAGGGCTGAGATATTTTGTCTCATTTCATAAGAGTTAAGCGATTTCTCTTCTTCTCTAACTTTTTTAGATCTAGCAAATAAGCCATTAATTAATACTTTGCACTATAGCATTACATAATTAGTGGAATCCTACAGTCAAACTAAACTGTGATACTAATAAAAAAGCTACATAATATTAGTTAAAGTGTTTGAACAAATCCTGTTCTCCAAATGGTGCTCTCTCATCTATCTTCGATACCAATAAAACATACCTGAGTTGTAACAATTCCTGAGTTGCAACTCACTCAGCTGAAATTTTACCAGTATTTCTGGCCTCTCCCATTAATTTAGTACCTGTAAAAAATGGATATCCTTACCCAACACAGGTTCTACATACTGAGAGCAGCTAACAAAGCAGTCCAAGGACTAGAATTGTTCCCAGTCAGCCGTCTTGAGTGGGACAGGTTGCCCCTTAAAAAGGTACCAGGAGAAGACACAAGCATCATGCCCGACATCCATAGTTAAAGTTATCCCTTTGCAAATCAAATATCAGTTTCAGAACGAACTGAGCTGCCAATCTCTTTCCCTGTCTAAACATCCCTTACCTTGGAAAGCAAAGTACAATCAGAAGAGATTATAGGTTTCCATGGAGCAGAAGCCAAATGCAGCCCTGCAGCTGTTTAGCTTGTGCCCTGTGCAGTACCAATAAGGGCACATTCTACCAATAAGGCAGAAGTGGCAAGGGCTCACCAGGAAGGTGAGACTTAGAAATACAAGTTGCAAGACTGCACTCTGTTCAGCTTCTTATGGACAGCATAATTTTTGGGTTTCCTTCCATAAAATCTATCAATATTTTCCTAAAGAAGACATTGTCTTTCACCCAACACTCGACATTTCTTTTTTTACTCAGAAGCCACTGGCACAGAAGAAAAATCACGCTTGAGGCCACTATAGTACATTGGGTTTGTTTGTTCAGTCTCTGTGCAACTGCTGAAATATATCAAACTGAGGAACATTTTATCACTTGGACACAGTGGATTAAAACAATAAATTACAGAAATAGTGTCTACACACCTGTAAACTCTGCAGATATCCAGTAATACCCTGACGAATAATTTTCCTACCCAACTTGGTGCCCACTGACACCTTTGTTTAAAGGCCTTATGGGATGTGCCATGGAAAATACCAGACATGCAAACCGGGCAGGATCAAATTCCAATCCATCTTTTCCCAGTAGTCAGTATCATTTTCCAAGTTGCATTTGGCACTGCAGTGTCCACAGAAGAAATTAATAGGAACAGGGTAAAACACCTACATTTGCAGTGGTAAAGGCGGCTGGACTTGGCTTTCCCATGTGAATAAGCTTTCAGTGCCACATACAAGAAACAGAAGAAGTGGTCCAGAGAATCTATCTCAACAGCATGACAGGTACAGCACTGCTGCTCAGCCCAAACATAGGCTATAGAGGGCACCACGGGTAATGAGGAAATTTCAAGAAGTCCACATTTCTCCATTTCTCTAAGCTGCTTACTTAACTATGACTTGGTTAAAAGATTTCCACTGCATGCCCATCACAGTGGTGAAACCTTGCTGTGAATATAACAGGTCAGCAGAAAGCGAACATTATTAAAAAAATATTTCTGAACAGTGATCCTCAAAAACTGTTCACAAATAAATCAGCTGCTTCAAATTCACATTTTGTAATCACAAAATGGTAGAAGCACAATCATTTAACTTACTTTTTGCTTAGGCCTTTTTTTGCCTAAACACAGTTCAGGGACAATTAGAAAGCAAATTCTACATTACATGTTTTGAGGCAAAAGATGCAAATATGGTTAAGCAGACTTAGGCTAAGAATGTTAACAAACACTGCTTCTGTGCAACTCAAGTGAAGTTATAGGCAAAAAAAAAAAAAATGGACTACCCTGGATCAGAACCAGAGAAAATCCATTTTCAGCAACCTCACTAAAAGAAGACAACACCAGGAACAACAAAAGAAGATTTCATGTGTGTCAGCATTTCACAGGATCAACAGTAATTTGCAGGACCTGTTTCACAGGGTCCTTTCTTTAGGAAGAGTTAGCTCTCCAAACTCAATTTTATTATTTCAGAGGAGCCACTATATGGAGTGGGAATGTAGAAACTAAGGTCAATAACAGAAGGATGTTTTGAAATTGTTATGTAGGGAAGGATGTTCTACTCAAAAGCTGCAAGGAGAAGCAACATATGAATTTAAGCATGATTCACGTTAAATATTATACATTCTATTTACTCATCTTGCTACATTCGTATGTATCCATATTAAAAAAGAAAGAAGACAAAAAACCCAAAAAACCAACCTGAGCTTATTTTACAGTTATTGTGTGTCACTACATCTTTTTCATATACTAGTAGCTTTTGGAGACAGGTGACATTTACTAAACAGATACATAAGGGAAGCCACATATAGCATATGAAAGTAAATTCATTAACCTTAACTCACAGATAATACTACAGACTGAATCATAACTGAAGTCTCTTCAGTAGTTATGGACTTGCAGTAGTTATTCAATAATATTGTGGCTTAACTCTATATTCAGAATGTATAAATGCTAAGAATAGGAAAAAATTATCTAAGCTTCAGACATTTTCATTATTAATGTTATTTTCTATTGGGTTTGGTGCTACTATATTACTTGATTACTTGAGACACTGATAACAGCTATGCATGACAAGGGTATAATTTTTCAGCAGAATCATTTTGGTGCTCTTCTTTTGACTTTGATTAGGGTAGGCCCAGAAATCCTAACGGCAATCACTTCTAACAAGCTGTCTGAAGCAATCAGAAATTCTGGGTGTAGAGCAGTGCACACGTCACAGCTGTGTCAAACACAACTGTCTGCAGAGGTCTGCGGTAGTAAGCTGTCACTTTCACCAGGAGAAAAAAAGATGGTGAAATGTCACAATTATTCTAAAGTTGCCTGAAAATTAGCTCCCCTCCACACTACCCTCATCCCCTCCAAACAAACAAATACAAAACAAGGGGCTTTGTCCTCCTTCCTGCCCTCTGTTGCAGCCTGGGGCATGCACTGAGCTGGAGCAAAAGATTGATTAATTGAAAATTAAGCAGAAAAAAATATGGTGGTTTTTTTTTTTTTTTGAAGTGGAACAAAAAATGAACTTTCAGCCTGATCAGCGCCTTCACCTAATGCAGTGAGTGCACAAAGAGCAGTAACAGCGTAAGAAAGGCAGGAATGAGTGGTTGGGAGGTGGAAGAAAAGTAAGGGTAAAACTGCCTTTTTCAACAGTAACCAAAACTAGTTAAAATGATTGTGAAACTCCAACGTGAACATGTTTGAAGGAGCAGAAAGACTGAAGGTTCTACATCTGGGATAGCTGCAAGGAAGCAATGCACAATCATACTGAGCTGCAAGAGAAGATTATCTTCTGTAGGGATGTGAGAATCTGAGTTATGGACTTTTCCCCTCTCACTAGGTCTTCAGGTTTATCAGTAGCAACTGTTAACAGTGTATCTCTCAGTCCCGCCTCCATAAGCAGAATGTCATTCACAAAACCTAGAGGAGAAGCATAATACTCCCTTGGCAGATGTCAAACAGTACCTCCCACAATATCCTACATACATCAGCTCCTCTACATTTTTAAGCCTATTTCAAAGTAAGCTTCAACAGACAAAACACCCAGGAATTGTTGCATCATTACCTGTGTAACTTTATTCTATGACTTCTCCATAGCCAAAGTATTAGGTAAAACACAAGGGAACTCTTCCCTGACATAGAGTCAAGTATTATTCATCATTCAGGATGTCCTAACTGCTTGTTAGCATAGGCTTAGCTCTCCAAATACGTATTCACTATAATGCAAACTGTTTCTTTAGAGCTACTGGACTGGGCCAGAGAAAGGGACTATGTGACTTCATGAGCTCTCAGAATCATCACAGGGAAGGCAAAGGTGAGCTAGCTGGAGTTAATGAACACAAAAAATATTTCAATATGATGACCTATCTCCATATTATCTAAATCTTTGACTTCTTTCCCTCCCCAGCAAATTTTAACAAATTCCCACCTCATTCTAGTACTAGTTAAAGGATGGAAATTCCTCTATTTTATTTGCACAGGCTCTTAAGAGAGTGCATGTCCACAAAGTTTCCCAACCCCTGAGTAATACTGAAAGAGGAAAAACAGATTTACCAGCCCCTAAAAATTATCCTTTCCAGCTCAGTCACTGCAGAAAAGAAATCTGATATATTATAAGCAGGAGCTCAAAAGCCCTAGATAAAATGAACTAGAAAAGAGCAAACAGAAGGCATAAAACATGTGACATGCATTTCTGAAAACAACTCTGATGTAGAACAGTGGGCATATGGGAAATAAACCCTGATGAAGGAAGAGAACAAGAGGAAAGATAAATGCTGCAAAGAAGAAAAAAAGAAGAGCTAAAGGATTTGCATCTCGAAGACAGTATACGAGAGAAGCCTCAGGCTATTGCAAAACACAGAGACAAAGCAGGGTGGAGCTTAGCTAGGCCACAGAGAGAAAGAGAAGATAATTCAATTTAAGCAGAAAGAAAAAAGAAAGAAAGAAAAAAAAAAGAAAAAAAAAAGCCACCAGGCCTTCCCAAACAGACCTGGATTTTATAGGGCACAGGAAGAAGCAGGACCATGAGCAAGTGATACAGGAGGATTTTCTGAAATTGAAGATAAATTGGGATCAAAGGAAAACAGGCAAAGGCAAATGGTCAGTGTTTAAGCACTAGACAAGAAACAGGCAGTTAGGCATCCAGCTAATACTTCTTCCTTTAGGGATATAATTTTTTCTCATTGAACACTTCACATCTTCCAAGATTCTAGATATTAATCCCCCCATATATATCCTGCTGTGTCCTTCATTATGGAACTATCTATTATATTGTGTCTTCAGTCATATTTGAGTTTGCCAAATTAATCACAAAAACCATAATCTTCTTTAACATTCTATTACATGATCTTTAAGTATCAACCATCACTTTACTTATAAAACTAAAGGTTACAAATCTTAAAATTAATGAGAACCTGGATCTTTTCCTCTGAGTTGGAGAGATCTGCTTTGTCCTGCCCTTCTATTAGTTTGTAAAAAATAACACCTATGCATTTTTGTTTACTTTAAAATCAGAAGTTTTCTTATGAAAAGAACATGTCTACATGCTATAGTGTTTCTGAGTATGCAAAGTTGGGATATTTCTGTTGTGGGATTTTTTGTTTGATTTTTTTTGGTTCGTTGGTTGGGATTTTTTTTAATCATTCACTGCTTCCTGTAAGTTTCTCATCACCAGATATTCTGTGGTTTTCAGCAGAGTAAGATTTTCACCAAACTTGAATATTTCAACACATTTTCACATATTTTCCCCATGACACTTCTATCTGTAGCAGGTAAATTTACTAAGTGCAACTATCTCAAGTTGTCTAAAGTTAACCCAGATGTACCTGTTCAACATATAAGCCTTCATTCTATACCACTTTTAGAAGTAATAAGGTGATCCAAACAGTGACATTCAGGTGTCATTTGTAAAGATAATAGTTTTCTGAGGATACCCAGCTTCAGGTATTTTTCATCTGTTTGGCGATCACCTTCAGTTGCCAGAGGCAGAATTTTATCTTTCTTTTTGACACAGAGCTTTCCCTATGGTGTCACTCACAAGAACTTCCAAGGAAGTATTTGATGAACTGATTGCAATGTAGTTTCTCAGCTTTTTGAAGCTTCCTTGAGGAGGACCGTTAACAATATTAATAGTTCCTTAACTGTCTGATTCTTCATTGCAAGCTGATCTTGCAACATGCCCAAATTCCTATTCACAGACAAGCTCCCTGAAAGAAAATTAGAGTTGATTATCTGAAATAGCTTGCTTGCCAATTTGCTTGTCTGCCCGATTTGTGGTGCTCACAGTGTCACTGTCTGAATATGCTTCCCAGAAGTCCCTGTGAGTCATAGCCCCTCAATAGGGAGAGCCCAGAAGGATTCACAGGCAAGTGTTTGGCTACCTCGGCATTCAGGGGTATGAGCATTAGCTTTCGACATCAGCTATTTTCTCCTCTTATTTGGCAGAAATTCTATCCTTGATTTTCAGTCACAGACACTATCTTCAGTTCAGAGGTGTTTCAGTTCAACTGCTCTGCTAGGACCGCTGGCACTGCTCCTAGCCACTGCTTCAGTAGAAGGAAGCAATCACACATCTCTAATTGGTCCGGTTTCACTTGCAATTCTGCTTACTTTTCTTGCCTACTGCCGAGGAAGGCTTTGTAGCGTAGCATAGTCATGGATGCCCTACTGTGTCTTTGGCATTCAATTTCCTGTTTGCTTGCATGTCACTGACTTGTCATTGAATCTGATGCTAATCTGAGCTTGACAAGTCACTTACTTTTGCTGTTTTGAACTGCTTTCATGTCACATATATGCCATCTCATCCTTGTGAGTCACCACTTGCCTCCTGAAAATAAGGTAGTCCTCAGTGTAATGATTTTTCTGCCATAATCACTCTACTTTTCTACTCTGAGGGCTATCTTCTACTATAAAATTACTGTTTTTTCTCTGCTGGACCCAGGTTCCAACATTTCCACATTCTTCACCTGTTTGGCTCTGTACTTGTACTTTCACAAAGAAAAAAAGTCATGCAGCAGCACTTCCATCCTCATCCTGCAGTATCTTGTGAAATTCCTGTCTGCCATACATACTTTGTGTTTGTTTGTACACATTTTTGTACCCATTGTATCTGGCTATAAATTCAGTCTATAGCTTTACTCTGGTCTTTCTCAGGAGCTTCAGCATGATTTTCATTTACTTTCTCAGTTATATTCCTGAATTTTTCATCCTTGTTACACTTTTCCATTAATTACCTCAATTTCATCAACATGTAACTGCCTGAAACACTACCCTGTCCAAGCCAGGCAATATAGTGATCCATTTCTCAGTTATAGATTACAATATTTCAAAAGATACCTGTCATGTTTACAGTTATATAGAAGTGTATATTTTGTTATGATTTTTCTACAAGCCTCTTTGAACACAATCTCCTCTTTCTAATATTAAGACATTTGCTGAAAGCTTCTTGAACTTTGTAAAGCTTTTCCCAGCCTACTGCTTGTGAATCATGCACCAATTTTAATCTATCTCAACTAACTAACTATTCTTATTCCTTCTCCTCCTCCCAATCCATCAGAACTTCCTAGTTTTCCTTGCAGTTTGCATTGCTCACTCAGCTATCAGGGACTGACCTACAACATGCTGCCTGCATTAATTTCATTCATGTGTTTTGAGAAATTATCCTTTTTAATTTCACAAACCTTTTTTTGGGAGCTAAACACCACCTGAAAAGAGCATTTGCTGTGCTGCAGCATAGAAAGGTCATTACAGCAAAGGTAAAACATTCCTTGACATATTAGTTAAAACTTTTCTTCTACTGGTTGTTACAAAATCTCCTGAAGTGGCAACACATGCAAGAGAATAAGTATAAATTAAATGTTTCCAAATCACAGCAAAAGCAACATTACCGAAAGTTTGTACTTGTGCCAATAATCCAAATTATTATGTTTCTAAGCAAACATAATTCCCACTGATAAACCAATTATTTATAAAGGTTTAAGCATTACAAATTGCAAGTTTAGCTAGTTTCTCCATATGACAACTGTATCTACTGTTGGTAGGTACAATATTACTGGCTATGCTAACAAACATTGCTCAAAATAGTGATTGGCAGCCAGGAGGACAGTGCTAAGGATCCAGCAGGCTACCTCACCGCCCATGCGAGGCAAGCAATTTTGATTCACAGTCACCATTCTTGGAGTACAACTCATGCACTTGTCGAGATAAACATAAATGTATTCTTAGCTCCATGCATAAGTTATCAGCTTCTGTACAAACCCTCCCAATGTTACAGAGATTTCAGTGGTTAGGAATTCGTGGCTCATCTCTACTTCCATCAAAGGTCATGAGGAAACTGAAAATCTGAATGAAAACAGAACCAGATCAACCAGGGAAGCATATTAATCTAAAATGTACACAAATCTTTGGGGAATAAGTATTTGATAATTAAGAATATGGCACTGAATCATCATTAAATTTAAGCTAAAATGCTTTGTGTTTACATTGTGTTGCCTTTTGAATCCTCTCCCTCCCCAAATTATATTCGGTCCTGAAGTAGGCAACATAGACATTTTAATACAAAAGGGGATGGCCTAAACCTCTTGTAACAGTGCTTAGGGAAGTCCAGTACCATTCCCCCTCCACAGACTAATGGAGATATGAAGACACAAATCTGAACCTATTTTTAAAGGAGCAAATGAGCCACACTGATAACCATATTCATTGACTATAATCCTTATCACCCAAATACATATGGTGCAAACTGAGACAAGACCACTCTCCCGCACTTGTGTATAATTTTGTGCTGAAAAAAATCATCACACAGTAGCCATGGTTACCCACAGAAGATAAGAGCAGCATTTTTCATCCAACAATGTCAGAAATGTGCTTAAATTCAGGATCTGCATTTGATGTTTTTTTCAGGCTTCCCCATCTGCACATTTATTTTCTGCTGCCTGTGTATATCCTTTGACATACTAGGATTCTAGACATTTTAAGGAATAGCTCTTTTTTACTCGGCTTAATCTAAAAAGCAGTTTTCAGTTATTGATAAAGCAAAAATTAACTGCAAATCTATTCTGAAAATCTGAATCTAAATCTACAGAAAAGCTTTTAAAACAATTGGCATGCTCATAATAAGACAGCTGCATTTAACATTTGACACTTATTTAGTGCAAAAGCTACACTGTCAGTGTACCAACTGGTACAAAACAGCTTTCTTATGTCTTCACATTATAATAAATTAAAAAACAAAAAATTGAAACAAACAAACAAAAATGCTAAAAGAATCCATTAACCCTTTTCTTCCACCCAAAAATCTTGCTGCATTTCATGTTCAAATTATTTAGTGAAACTTAGTGAAACATGCTGTTTCATGGCCAAACTCTTCATACAGGTAAAATGGAAACAAAGTATTTGTGAGAGATTAAACCCAGATTAGTCTGCAGCTAAATTTTACAGACACAAAGTGTGAGTATCAAGTCAAGTGCAGCACTGCCTTAGCTGTGAGCGCTGTCTGCAAACATGGAACACAAGGTCATACGCTATTCAAAGAAATGTTGCATTTGCTCTGTAGGGCTCTTCCCCTCAAAATAAAAATCTGTTTCACCAAAAGCAAAGGCATCTTGCAGAAATGAGTAAATTGCAGTGATCACTCTAGAGACAGGTTAGAGACTGTCTACTGAAGAAACATTCATAATATGACCTGCCAAGGAGATCTACCTGCTAGCAGCTCACCCCAAACAGATCCCCAGTTGAACAACTGGGACGATCATCTTGAAATTCAACTCCCAGTGTTTCTAAGAATCATTCATGGAAACAGGATTCCCAGGTTTTGCTGAAAGATACTCGCAGTCCTATCTCCATGTGCATCAACATGCCAGGGACACATACACAGCTACCCATGGTGATGGATACAAGACACAGAATAGACTACTTTGACATTTGCAGGAAGAATCTCTCCCCTGCTCCCACTTTTTGGATGGCTTTTGTACTTCCATGTGCTACACAGGCGAGCATGGGCTCCTCTGCAAGTGTTTTAGGATCCCTGGTTACAATGAACAGAATATATTTAGCAGTGTAGTACCATGCAGCTGAAGGATTTAAAGCTATTTGAAAGACATGGTAATTTAAATCCAAACAATCCAGCTTCAAAGGGATCCTTATCATACACACATTATTCCATGCCTGTATCAGCCAATAGCAGCAGAGAACCAAAGAAAGCCACTGCCTGAATAAAGAATTATTAGAAGTAAGAAAAAAAACCAAATTTTATGCCTTATCTAAGCTTGACTGCATAATTATAAGTACTGGTAGGAATTAAAGAAAAAAACACAAACAAAACTAAGCTGTCTCGGTGAGATACACAGACATAAACTAGCATGTGACTTGGACAAGGATGGCAGTGTCCAATTAATACAGAAAGTCTACAGTCAGTATCACTTACCAGAGAAAAAGGTAGACAGCCCAGTTGAGCCAAGATGGAGCCTTATGTGCAGCAAAAATGTATCAGTGAGATGCATCACACACCTCTGGGAACCTAGCATGCAAGAGGGCCTCTAAGGAGATCCTTCTGTTATGCTTTCCAGCGGAGAAGGAGATGTTGTTATCACTTGTGCAGCGGTGAATATGTAAGCTCTGGATGTTCTGGAAGCCAAAGACTGAAATGCTGATTTGACAATACATATTAGCAGAATTTCACCTCAGAATTTTACCTCCAGGAAAGTAATGATGATTATAGTACAAAGTTGTTCCCCGAGATGTGGTGATATTTTCACCAAATATTATTTTCTACATCCTTTTGTGTGGCCTTCTGTTTGTAAAAGACTCTGAATTCTTCCTACACTGTGCTCAAGTACATATTGTTTTATTAGGCCTACTGAAGAAAAATAATTTTTTAGGAAGTCAAAACAAAGAATATTACAAAAAAAAAAAAAAAAATCATGTTTTAGACATGCTGGGGAAAAAAAAAAAAAAAAAAAGAAGTGTTTCAGGGCTACCTACTTATATTTTCAATTTAGAGTAATCATTGCTGAAAGAGAAATTCATTCCTGCACAACATTCATTGTCCCTCTCAATAATTTTGAAAGTCAGGCTCACACAACCTATGCAATTTTAAGATATTCATAGGTCTAAGTTTAAACTCAGGCCTAGCTGCATTCGTATCTGGCAATAATGAGGATGCAGACAAACACAGGATGGATAAGTATGAGTGTTATCATACGTATTTCAGTTGTGCTATTCATGTATTTTTTGCACAGAAGAAATCTTTAGCATAGGAAACTATTTACATTGTAATCTTTATATCAAATAGCATGATATTGTCAGAATATGGAACACAGCGTTCACAATAACTGCTCACACATGCTACCAACTGCCTTCGTCTTTCTTCATTCATACTCCATTTTAGGCAATGCCTATTTTAGATGTCTGCAGAGATCTCCTATATACCTAAGGATGTCAGATATTTATAATTCAAATTACCTTGTGAGATTTTTTTTTATCCAATTATAGACGTTTTATTTCCCCCTAAAATATTATCTGTACAGGTTAACTCTTCAGTCACTTAAAAAAATTACTTTTATTATTATTATCGTGCTGATCTGTACAGTGCTATAATAGGCCTGTACTGGAAATTATGTAAGAGACAGAAAAACGCAGCTTATTGAGGTCTTGGTAGACCAGAGCTCTTAGCAGCCTAAGCACCTCTCTGTAAAATGCCAGAGGGATAACAAAACACATTTTCGCTTCTTGAAACCTGACTAATGGTATTTATTACTGTAACGATGGCATTACGCTACTGAAATCTGACAAAGGATATCTAAAGTGAAACAATGATGGAACAAATACTACTTTTCTTTCAGGCATAGCTCTTTAAGGGATGAGTCAAATGATTAGCTAGTCTGATGTTTTTAGTGAACAAAAGGCTCTTTACTGGCTCCCATTAGAATCTGCTGCCTGTGTCTCAACCGTGCACGTGCACGCACACAACAATGGCGGATTTAATCAGCTGTCATGGGCTTTGTCACAATACACTACAGAATAAACTTTTAATCTGTAACAATATGTGTATATTAGAACATGATCATCCCCCAAAATACATTATGTGAGCTGGACAAGCAACTTGTATAAGGCACTAGTTTGCAGCAACTAGAAAGCAGCAAAACCACCAGCAGAGCTGCCAGCTCCAGAATCAAATCCTACTGGCTGGAGGTGGAGAGAAAGAAAATATTTCATTTATTGTCCTATAAAAATTGTTAGTATAATAGCTCTAATAGATCCTAAAATAGTTTGACGATGCAACTTAACACATCCTTTAAAGACCAAGAGGCACACAGCACAATAAAATTGTTTGCTTTTTTCTTTTACTTGATAATTAACGTCAGTTTACCTGAACCTCCAATCAACTTAGGCTTTCAACGTCATGTTTTTGTGCTGCCTCAGTATTTTCAGGTTTCATTTTTTTTTGTACACTTCCTCATTAATGGGTATTTATTCCTACAATGTTCTTAGAAACATGGACTTGTCCAAAGTCATCATTGACAAGCAGTTACTCTTTTCCATTAGTGGACAACTTTTGCATGTATCTTTTCTCACAAACGCTGCATATTCTCTCTGGGTACTTAGCAGGTCTCTAATCTACTCAAGCACTGCACAGATACTCGTATCAGTAGATATTTTACTTAGCATGCCCAGTAAATTCTGTCCCTGCTACAAAGCATGTTAGCCAACATTACAGCTCTGAAAACAACTTTAGGAGACTTTATCACAACACATTCAATAATAATGTTAAACTGGCCATCAAAAATATAATCACAGAAGTTTCTTTAAATCGGTGTTTCTAAGACTGCAGTTACCTGAAGGTGTTTCAGACATGTATTGAAAGTACCAGGCACTTCACATCTGACTCACTGCTATACATCAGGGTTTACTGCTTGTCAAGCTTTATTGTCAGAATCTGCAAATACAATAGCCACAGTAGAATCAAAATGTTATGCAGGAATGAGTCATGATAATGTCAGAGAGAATGACCTCAGTTTTTCTGCTCTACAACAGGGCACATGGTGACTGGTTTTTATCCTGAAAAATTATTTCCGGATGATCTGATTGTTCAGGAAAGCAAAATCATCCTCACTCGGAATGACTGAATTGGGAATAAAGTATCTGAAGGTTTATAGACAAGAGAGGTATCTGAAAGACAAAAATAATGATGAATCAAATATGCTTAAAACCATACTAATATGTGTTATGACTCTGCCTCCCTGAACAGGGTTATGCTGGGTTGGTACTATAACATGGCTTGGAGGAATGCCTGGACACTCAAGAAAACTGCAAGTTAGTGCTGAACCAACCAATTATCCAGTGTGTTGTCAGCATAACTATCCCGCTGCAGTGGTAAATTAAACACAAGATAAGGCCCTGACCATTTGTGATCATTACAGGTCTTATGATACTAGTTCAATTAACACAAATAAATTCCGTTCGGGAATTTTCAACTCAGTTTTATACATACTGCAGTTTAATTATTGTATAATATTCTTCTTCCCTTTTTGTTTGAGATTAACATGTTTAGTGCCACACAAAGTAACAACAGATGTTACACTTTTGTGGTTAAGTCACTACTATATATAGCTTACAATCAGGTTGTACAGCACCTAGTCAAAGGATGATACACATAAGAGGTGTTACAATGATTCCATTTCCAAAGTACCATGGAAAATCAGCATGATAATGATTTAGCAATTTTCTTCTTGCCTCTATTCATCACAGAAGAATCATTCTATAATTACATTATTCAGTTTTATAAATCTCTGCTGATGTTTTTCTAGATTTTTTTCTTTTTAAACTGGATACATACAACTAAAATGTTCAGAAACCACCTTCTCAACATCATGCACAAGTAATCAACTATAAGGCAGTTTGCAGAAAAGTAATTAGTTTTAGAAACACAGCATACAGCACTTAGAAATAACACTTACATACAGAACTTGTCACAAAAAAAAGCTTGCAGGAAGCAGCTAGAAACATAAAAGTGTCTTTTTTTTAATTTTTTCCTAAGAACCAGAGAGCATTGGAAGGTACTAAACACTTCAGGGCTCAGAAATACAGCTATAAGACAAAAGAAAAAGTTGAAAGGTTGGCAAAGGTTTTATAGACAAAAAGCAACACCTCAAAGCCACTCAGGCCAAGCCTCGCTGGGTGAGAACTTGAGTCATACAATTCCCATCTGCACAAAGACGTTTTGCATTTATAAATTGCAAAAAACTGATTGAGAGTAATGGGAAATGTACACTGAAGGCAAAAAGCCCTAAAGCAAATCACAGCAAAACACAAATCAAACTTATATACTGAAACATCAGCTTTCATATGAATCCACAGATAAGGCACAAGATCTCTATTAAAATGCCCTGACTTACACTGAGAATGTGATTCACATCCCATCTTACAACTCCAGGACACTGGAGACTGCCTACTAGAGGAGACACTGTGGGAAAAAGGAAGAGTAGCTGAACTAGATTTTAATGTATACACTAAAATGTTTCCACATAATTGGCTACATTAAAGTTATATCCAAACAATTTCTACTTTCAAAGGAAAGTAAGCACTGAAATGCTGTTTCACCCTCTCGATTACATATGCCAGACTGACCACATTCACATGCTCTAACAAATATCTCTGTCGATTCTTTTCCAGTTTATTTGTCTGCAATAATTAGGGTGCTTTCTCTAAGCCAGGAGGCCCAGGAATTACATGGAGTTATGGTCTATAGGCTAAATAAAGGACATTGCCACTGATCTGGTAGCAAATTTTAAGAGTGGATCATCCTGACCCAATTAACTTGTCCTGTAAGACTGATTGTTTTTGCTGAGAGATGCAGACAAGAATAGCTTAAAGCCAAGCTGCACAAAGCAACACGTGCTGGCACCCTTAGCAGTAAGGATTAAGAAGAAATGCAGAAAGCTCTGTGTATTTTACATGTCCCTTAGGGTCATGAAAGGAATGTCCCACTCAGCCACCTGAATGGTAGAAATTATAATAGGCAACACCAAGGCTGTATTTAGTTTTGCAGCTCCACAGCAAATATGCTTGTCCATCCTCCCTTCTGCCAACCACAAGCAGGTTAATCATACACAGCACAATTCTGTTACACAATGATAGATGTGAGAAAGGGAGGCAGCTAAACAGCTTATTGTGCTCAGCACGACATCCTGAAGTCTATCTGAAAAATATCTACAGGAACATTAGTACTCACTGGCATGAAAGCAACCCTCAGGGTTTCTTATTCTGTGTGTGCATATGCAAGAGAGATCTGCTGTACATTGCTGAAGTTTGGTTTACATAGAATGTTTTCTCCTGCAGATGTTTCAGCCCAAACTGTGAGAGTATGAGCAAGAGTCACAACTAGTGTGGTTGAATGGGCTTAAAATGTATTTTCATGCAATATGAAAGGGAAGAACAAAATCCTAGGACAGATTCTTAACTGCTATAAAGTTATCTTTGATCAACTGACTTCACCAATCTTGCACTGATTTTAAGCTTGATTAACTCCTGAATCTCCTCCTGTTGCTCTCAGGCAAAGAACAGTTTGGTAACACCTGTGGAAAACACCACTGAAGGAATTAAGCACAACCAGTGCCACAAGTCAGGTAACTGCTCACATATAACTCAGAAGTACAGTAGCCAAGAATACATAGATATGTGATGCCCAGCTACGCTGATCAGAGCCGAGATGAAGCTACGTAAGTATCATGACGCTGCTGTTTTATGGCAAAAAAACAGATTTCACTCTTGCTTCTACCTACTGCATGCTCTGATGCTGCAAGCAGTGCTGCAGAATGAACACGCTGTGCCCGTGCAGCCCCGCTCACAGTCCTGCTCTTGCCCATGTTGCACCACTCAGACAAGCAGAATCAAGAATTTAAAGAACTTTGCTCAAATCAGAGTTGTGGGGGATCACATAAAAGGAAAAGGAGATCTGACTCCTTTCCCAGATGCACAGGGTGCCTGTGGGGCTGAGGAGGTCTCTGTGAGAAACAGCTGGGGCTGGCCCAGGCAGGGCATGGTCTGTTCTGGAAGGTTCCAGCAGCACCTCAAGGAAGCAGAGATGAGAGGGAAAATGCAACCAGGAGCAGGGGAGAGGCAGAGCTGCTGGGAGCAAAAGAGAGAAACTGAAATGGGGAAAACTGGGATCCACAAGTGGTGTCTGTCCACCCCTGCCACTTCAGGTACCATCAGGAGAGTCGTTTATAGACAGATAACAAGAAATTCTGTCTCTATTCATTTTGAATCCAGGCTTTTTCAAAGGCAAGTGGCATATGCCATTTCTATTTTACATTTTCAAATACATTTCTGAACACCAAATGGAGTACACAGGAATTGCTGAGGGTGGAATTTTTCTTTCTGGAATAGAGGCCTATTTTTAAGAGGTGAGAAAAGCTCCTTGTGGATTCATACTTACGTAGGGGACCTGAAAACGAGTTTCCTAAACAAATAAAGCCAATCCCAACATTAAAAATACCTTATTCGGCATGTAAAAATCAGGAAGCAATTAGCTGAGCATTTAAAGCAAAAGCAGATATTTGAGTAAAATAATACCTTTGAGGTGGCAAACATTTGAATTTCCCTTGCTCTTTTTTTCTCTCAAGAAAAACCTTGCCAGCACGCATACTACTTTTGTTTCCAGAGTAATAAGACATAGAAGATAGTCAAAAGCCTTTGTGTAATTTTGATTAATGATACCCCTTGTTAAATGTGTCAATTCAGAGCACATGTGCCTGACAAAATTATAACATTGAGGGTATTCCATTAACAAAATAATTTACCAAAACATGTAGTGAACACTCCATCACATAAAATTTCAAATGAAGGTTACCAGTCTTTATAAAAAATAGCGTTGTCTACAGCTGTTATGTTCTGCTATGCAGAAAAATCAAGACAGGCTGAATACCATGATCCCTACCAACCTTAAGAAAAGTATTCAATCTTCTGAAGAAATACTGCATCCATTTTCCAGCATCAGCTGACAGACTTTGGATTTTGTAATGTTAATAGACAGTCCTTTTACTGTTGCCTTCCTTCTCACTCTCTGTTGTGAACTGCTGCCCACTTGGTTTGTAAGCTTAGGTATTATTCTGTCAGTTTTAAAACTACAGTGGCCTTCCCTCCAAGAGAGGGAAGCTGTGCAATTTATAATAAAAAAGACAAATCCAACTTCTCACCACCCTGGAAATCCCAACAATGCTCTTTTTGGGTGGTTTAAGCCTCAGCATTCATAAAAATAGATCTCTCAAGTGAAGATCCGCTGCATTTTACCTTCTCTGCAATGGTAAAGGTTATTTTCACATCCACTACATTTGCATCTTATTGAGAATGAACCTTTTACAGTATTTTAACTCCTTCCCACAGCTAAGGAGGATGATTCAGAAAACACAATATTCCTCCTAGTTTTGCATAAACCTTCTGTTCTGGATGACATCCCTCCAAATATCACTGTACATCTTCCCATTACAAGTTTAGTAGTAACAACAATATGATCACATTAGTATAAATACCCTAAGGCTACTTACTCTAGAGTTTTCCCTCATGTCTGATCAGGAGCTTCATTCTACTAGCCCAAAAGAATAGCCATAAATAAGCATGTTTCCAGCACCTTCTTGCAAAGGACTTATTTTTGGTATGAAGTCAATAGAGGATGTTTTGCAATGCTTTTCATGACTATTGATTCCCCTGTTTTGTTATACTTGCTTTCTAGCAACAATGAAGAAATGCTGCTGTCATGAAAACAATACCTTATAAGAACAATTCCTTGAACTTACATTTTTCCAGCTAAGCTAACTAAAGCATCTTACTGGGATAACAATACCACGTACAAAGCACTGTAATACTAAAAATAAGACATCTGTATGGATATGCCTCCTCCACTTAGTTGCAAACAAGATTAGCACAGTGTATAATCAATATAAAATTGTGTTAGCTGTACAGGCCATTTTCTACCAAAAATGTAGCTAAATGCAAGTACACATTTCATTTTAAAATCCGTATGCTTTTATTTTAACACAATAGAAAATGCTATGCCACCATTACAAAACTAAATTCTTCTCACAGTCAGAAACAATGGAATATGTAACTGAGAAGTTGCAGCAAAAAGACAGACAAACAAAACCACTTGCAGCCTGCAGTTGTGCTAATTAAAATCAAGTTAAAAATCACAAATTAAGATGGTGTGATACGGTAGCAAGACAAGAACTGCTTTAATAAAAGAGTTAATGGTGAGGCAAAATTCCACAAAAAGTGAGAATTAGAGTCATGGCTGTCCCCAGTACTGGAAATGAATGCTCTTCACATGCTTGATATTAGTTGACAGGATTTTTTTAAACCTCTGCAAGGGAGTGCCTACTGTTCTACTGTAGTGGTGGTTCTTCTCTGCAGGGGATCCACCAGGGAACCTCCCAGGTGTGCACCCTGGAACAGAGCTTCAGCCAAGAACAAGTCAGCATGAAGAAGCAGAAATGCAGATAATACACTGCCTTCCCTGCTAAAAGGAAAGATCGAGCATTACTTCTTCTTCCATTAAATGCATTTTCAGTCCCATTTGCCATTACACCAAGGAAGCCATTAGCACTGTGCCTCAGGAATGAGGGTAAAACAGAAGCCGGAGCCCCAGTGGCCATACATCAGGTTATGCGTTTTCTAAGCCTTGCCCTGAATTTCACTTGGATCCCCAACCTACACAGCATAACACTCACCTTATCTGCTCCCCAGTCTCATAAGGTTAAGGGAGAGACTGGAAGAGTTTGTAACTTTGGTCCTGTCCTAATTGCCACCAAAGAAACACAACGAAGAAAAGCTTTTACATCTACTTTTCTATAATTATCACCCAAATAAGCAGAATGTGCACACATAAGTTTCTGAGAATATGCAAGTCATACCATCATTATGGTAAGTTTATAGCCAAGATTTTCTCACTTCAAAAACTTTAGCAAACACCCACGTGATTCACAAACAAGGATTTGCCAGTATTTTTATCAGGTGCTAGAAGTTTACTGGAAAACATGCTGAATTGCCTACTTTCTGCTTTTATCATACAGAAAACAGCAGGATTGAATTTTTAGTATGGGCATTCCCCTAGTGAAACAGCCAGGGTACATAGTAGATCTGATCATAAATCATGATAATTTTGTAGAGGGAAAACACATGAATATAGTGGAAAATAACCATGAACTAACTACAGCCACACTTTAAAACATAAGATTACAATTAAATTCAGCTAAATGGAACATTTTCAAAATACCTAACCAGCCATTTCCACCTGGAGAGGGGTTGTGTGTTAGATTTTCATTAAAATGAAATTTAACTACTGATTTATTTGCTTATCTTTGAAAGATCAGACTCTGGGCTGGGGTCTGGTTCTCAGTCTGCAAACTTTGTTCTGGAACTCCAAATTGAAAATAATAAAAGAGTAAAATAAGGAATCACACAAAACCTAGCCTTAAGGGACATGCATGACCAATACATCCACAGTCATTCACCAGCTATAACACCAAAAGTCTCAGGTAGGAAACACACTGACCTCAGTGAATTTTCCACCCCTGAGACAGTGTTGTGTGTTTCTGCATGTTACCTTACAAGTATACTTAAAGAATAGATTTATGAATAAATTGCTAAATTCAGAAGCAAAATATCTAACGGGTATCTAATATACAGTTATAAACCATATACAAATGGCACTTTGCACCCATAAGAATAGAATATGGACATAAGTAGACAGCAGGTGGAGTTTCAAAAATAAATTCTTATTTACAATTCTTAATGGAAATAGTAGCTTCTACTAAGCACAAGTTAATTGGTAAAAATTAAAGCTAGGCTAATAAATAAGCTAAAAATAAAGCTAAGCATAAAATAAGTCAAAGAGGATGAATGCAGACTCATTTCCAATCTAAGTAGTATGTTTGATTATATATTTAGCACTAAGTAGATTTCAAGTGCATTTATATATATCTATATAATGTCATAAGGCCAAAGCTATATGCCAAGTTACTATGAACAGAGCAGATTATCAGAAAGCTTATTTTCAAGAACCGCTAGCACTGTTCTAGAGGTAACTAATAAACAGGTCAATAAGATACTCAATATATTTATCTACTCTAACTTGTTACAGTGTACCAGTCATACTGCAGTTCAAGAGGTTTTAATTTATACACATTAATAATGCAGCTACTTTAGGAAACTGGGGGTTTAGTAACCTGTATGTAAGCCACACCTCCTGACAATTACATATTCCCCAAAGACCTCTGACTACAGAATGGGAGACATGACAAGGGAAAACTGCAATACTGAAGAGATATAAAACCATTTTAAGCCTTCTGTAGGAGGATCTCCTTGCAGTTTTAGATCTATCTGCATGTTGTGGAGGTTATCTGACAAGAATGACAATTAATCTTTAACCTAGTAACATTTATAATAATTCAGCCACAGTGTTTAGAGGAGCTTTGCAAAATTAACACAGAAATTCAGTCCCCACAGCATCATGTCAGCCTTTATTTTTAAAAGCTGCAGGAGAGTATATAACTTAGCCATTCAGCCTAAAGGAAATGCAACCTAGAAGAGCCAAGGCATTCATGCAATTTTCCCATCTTCATATTTCCCCAAGTTCTTGTTTTAGTTGTTTCTGATGAGCACAATTAATTGTGCTTACTGCTGGGGGGAAAAAGGGAAGTGTTTCCTGAGGGAGCTAGAAGTTTCCTTGAACAGAACAAAACCAGTAGTTCACCCATCCCTGGAGATTCAGTGAAAGTTCGGACGGACCAGTATAAAGTTTTGTTCAAGTGATCTATCACTTTGCAATATCCTAATAAGAAAAGCAGAGTACACGTAAGACATTGTGACAACTTGGACTTCAAATGTGACAGCTTGACAGGTAAACCAGTGATGCTCACCAATGTAAGCTATCAAAATAAGCCTGAGGTACAACTCCCTGCAGCCGTGTCAGCTTGAGCAGACACAGATGACAGTACTTGAGTAACAAAGATGCTCTGTCAGGCTGGACCTCACTACAGGTTCCACCACCATTTTTTCCAGTTGCTTCTCTCCCTTACAGTACTAACTCGATGTTTTTTATGATGCTCAAGCCAGCTAGTTTTCATCCCAAAGTCACTCTCAAATTGTTTCAATACTTAGGTGTTTCCAGCTGGATGGTCCCAAAACACTTGATGGTGAAACACAGCTCACGTTTCAATGTAAACCCTCCCCTTGTCCTGAAGTACATGCCAAATAACAACAAAACAGCTTGCTTTGACATCTCATAGGAAAAGGCAGGGGAATAATTGTCCCTAGCTATGTTTACTTTTCTCCTCCCCTCCACTCGTTCCCCATTAAAATATTAAAGAAATAAGCATAATCAAAGCTTCAGGAAAAAAAAAAAAAAACATGGTAACTTTACAAAAGTGATAAACCGGATTTTCACAGCCACAGTCACTCTCCAAATCTTTGCTGTTCTCATAATTCTGTCACAGAAATTACTTATGTAAGCAATACTAAAAACAAAATCCCAGATATTTTATAGCATTTTGTGAATTATGCCAGTTTTGAACAAGGATAGATCATAATAGTGAATACCACAACCTACCATGTAATGTAAACTACCTATTCAACAGATGCAAATGATATTTAAATATTCTGGAACTATGAATATATTTCATGTATATCCCAGAGGATGGTTTAAAGACCACATTTGTACAGAAAAACAAGATTATGTGAATATATTCATACATACATATATATGTATGTTACAGCAAAAATAATTTTATAAAACAAAAGGTTTATGGATAAATAACTATCCCAAAAGAATTGCTATAAGGCATTCAGGGGCAATGAACCCAGGTATTTAGAGCCTATATATTTTTTCTTTATAATCTTGAACTCAGGACAATTGTATATTATATTTGATACTCTGGTATTTTAACTCTCATAAAGCTTCTGGAAAATAGTTATGTAAGTAGTTTTAACTAACATTGTAAACAGGTTTTCAGCTATTCTGCCATATGTTAAAGACAGCAGAAGATGTTACAACAAGCAATGAAATTCATTCACAAAGAGAAAGCCCAAGAATTCATGGGGTTTTATGCTCTAAGGGTAGGAAATAATTTTGGCTCTCTCCCAGAATGAACTATTTAATCAGAAAACATGTTGCACTGAATTAACTAGTAGCTCTATGCAGCATAGCTCACTGATTTTTCCCATCATCAAAATTCTCATTTAGGGGATACATCTCTTCTCCCTTAATTCATAGAAATATATGAATGCGCAGTTGTGACTTAAGGCTAATCAATATTGCGACAGACACTAGTGTATCCATATTACAGGAGTTTCTTTTAACCTTCTGAATATAGCAGGAAACTCATATTTGCCATTGCCATTAGACTGTGGAGAAAGTATCACAGTAGTGGGTAGACTGGCTTTTGGGTCCTTTGCAAACATGAAAGGCAGTGAGGATCTAGGAGTTTGTATCCCTTTGAAAGTATTTTGGAGCACCTAGAATACCCATGAGAAAGGAGAAACTAAAAGGAACATTACCTTTTAAAGGCGTCCACTCAATATTAATGCTTGTAGAGATACTTAACGTAAAATATATTTACAAGACTTTAAGTAGACCTGCTCAAAGGCATTCAGACTATGAATAGATGCTCCTGTAGAAAGCAAAATACATTTTGCCTTCTCTGAAAATGCAACATAATACTGAGCTCACTTGGAAGTCCATTTGCCTTAACACTGAGATGAACAAGCTCATTCTTTTATTTTTCCTTTAAACATCAGTTGACAGTGGTATACTTCCATTCCACTGAAAATTTCCCTTGCATTGTGCATCTCCTTGAGCACAATTAAGTACCTGTAAAACCTGACTAATTTCCAAATTATAAAAAGTAATGTAATTATCTTGTTCAAATTAGATTTAATTAAAAAGCCTCTGAGTGGTCTAAAAATATTTTCTTGATACATGCTCAGCTAAAAACTTCCATCATTTTCAACAGGGTACACAATACCCATTTCTGGTTGTGTATCTCTTCTATCTTGATAATCTATGGTTAATTGCACCATCCCTGGCACATCTCTTCAAATGGTATCTGCTTTCCAAGCTGAAACATCCAAATCCAAAGGAAAAATGCTAATAACCTTTCAAAGAGAAGCACATTCAAACCCCTTTTAACCCAGAAAAAAAAAATGCAGAAAACTAGTATCTACCAATCCAACAAAGCAGCTCCCATTTTATCCTTCTTTCAGCAATGCCACGTAGAGCTGGTTTCCAAGAGCACAACAGGCTGCTGCTAGATGTCAGTAACAAATTAGTAAAAATGCTGTCATGATGTATGCGAAGATGGAAAACATCCCACTTACCATCTTCCTCAGAATATATACTCCGATAGCATCCACAGTACCTGCATGTCAGTATTCTCCTATTGCCTTTATTGTTTTCATCCCATTAATTGGCATCAGAAATTAAGAGCCAAAGAAAGTGACAATAATGTAGATATGGATGCTCAGTGCCACATTCACTTACCTGCAAAAGGAAAAGGACAGGGTTTGAGCTCACTAATCATAGAAGTTAGCTAATCTTATTAGATGGATGCTAATTACCTGACACAAAGAAGGATTACATGAAGCAGGAAAAGAAATGGTTTTTAATAGACATTGATTGGTTATATTGGGGAAAGAAACAAATATTATAATTTATTCAGAGATTATAAACATTCCCCTTTCTGTTTGCTGAAGAGCAGATGTGACAATGAAACAGGTGGTGGAAACATAAAACCTTTCAAAACCTCCAGGGTATTTTCTCAGGAAGTGTCTAATGATTGTCACTAGATCTATTGCAGCGCTTACTTTATAGGCTAACATGGTGCAAGTAGTTGCTGGGGTTTTGCCAGTGATCTCCTAGGCAACTGCCTGCTCACAGAAGCCACAAATAGAAGCAGTAAACCCCGCTCCTGATTTCAGTCACAAAGCAGTTTGCACTTGTAACATTCACCGTGCAAGAAAATATACATTCTAGAAAGATATGGGTGATCAGAAAAGCATGCATTCCCTGTGTTAACATACTACAGCCACAGAATCTGGGAACAAGAATCATGTTTGTGTGTTAGTTGTGAGAAAATAACTGAGCAGCTTATCAAAAAATGTTTCCAGTTTGATATTTTACAAAAAAAAAAAAAAAATCTCAATTAACAACAGTGCAGTGTTCACACAGACGACTTAGCACTATGAGGTACTTATTTGGGCTTTTCAGGCATCAGAGAAAATGAAAATTTATTCTTGTTTATTTTAAAGATTTATTATAATAACTTTATATGGTTACTTCTCTTTAGCCTACGATACAAGCATAAATTTATTAGATTTAGGTCACTCATGCATTTTATTTACTAAGACAATAAATAGCAAGTGAAAACCTAGAAGGAGTAATTTGCTGTCAGCTGTTCTGAATAACTAGTTCATATATTATTTGATTACATCTCTCAAAGAATAACAATTCATCATTCATGCTTGCTTATTAAATAGAATTTTTAATTTCTCCAGAAATATTCCTTGCAACTCATTTGTAGAAACAGTCGGTATTTTCTTTTCTAAAGAAGTATCACAATAATTAAAAACTTATTAGAGTATCTACACAGCAGGCTTATCTATATCTTAGTTTCCTCTGTATTCACATAAAATTATAATATCTTAGAGAGAAAATTAGCCATTCTCTGGAGAAGATTGTGGAAAGAATTGAAGTTCTCTTGACAAACTGAAGGAATTCTAGTTTTAAAATACATTTCAATATAAAATGTGGATGTTTTCAGAAAAAGGTATTCCCTGAGTTAGTCAAACAGAGAGTGAAGACATTAGATAAAAGCAGATGTAGATTCACCAACAAAGTAAACACAACCAAAACATAACAATATCTCATGCTCCTAACTAATGTCTTATCAGCGTCTCACTGATAAGGTCAAAATTCATTTTAAAGCCTCCTACAATCTCTTAATAGAGAAAATATCCAGGAAATACATAAGTAAACACATTATATTACTAATATAGGAACCCTTATAAACAGTCACAAGGGTACACTATTTTATTGTTTTTATTTGAATAAATTCATATTTCAATTTTAAAACTTCAAACAGTTTTGCAGTTGTGTTAAAGGTTTCACTACATAAAAAGTGTCTTACAATGTCTTGTTTAGGCTAAGTTCAGAACTTTACTGTAACGTGGAATGTATTATTTACATACAAAGATGTCTGGCTGAAAAGGGACTCGTTATATACAGCTCATATTGCATGATGAAAACAAGAAATTAAGGCATACATAAGCTAACCCAAGTATCAGAAACAGCCTAGGTACATCACACAACCCCAAGTTTAGTACAATGTACTTTTCAGCTTTGTTGCTTCTGAGATAAAAGCCAGGAATCCAATTCTAAGTAGATACAGTTTGTCTTCAACTGTTCTTCTGTTGGAAGTGTTGAGCATTAGGAGCCCCATCCTTATCCAAGCAAATTAGTTAACAGTCTGTTAGTGAACAAGGCATCTACCTCTTCAGCTGATGGGGCAACCAGCATCTCATAAGGCCATTTTCCCCCTTCTCTAGAAAACTCAATGTTGTTAGGAGTCCTAGTGGCAATGCATAATTAATCTCTGTTTAACAGCTCATCCGAATGCTCTTGCAGCTGCTGATCACATGAAGGATCTGGGTAGGTTAAGAATGGGGACAGCAATTACCTACTGAGCCTTTGAAAAGATCCTACAAAAGGTCTCAGCTGGACAAAAGCAATGGCTGAGGGTTTTGCAAGCTTGGCCTCAGGTGCACAAGATGGCTGGTAGCAATTTTGCAGGTATTTCTGCAAAACAGTATGTCCTGGTTCAGCTGTTAACAGTTATTTTTCTCCTTCCTGGTAGCTGGTGCAGTGCTGCGTTTTGGCTTTAATCTGAGAATAATGCTGATAACACACTGATGTTTTTAGTTGTTGCTGAGTAGTGCTAACACTGATCAAGGACTTTTCAGTCTCAAGCTCTACCAGTGAGAAGGGGCACAGGAAGCTGGGGGGAAGTAGAGGCAGGACACCTGATTCAAACTAGCCAAAGGGGTATTCCATACCACAGCACATCATGTCCAGTGTATAAACTAGGGGGAGTTACCCGGAAGGCTCAAGTTGCTGCTCGAGTTGGGATGGGTATCAGTAAGCAGGTGGTGAGCAATTGTATTGTGCATCACTTGTGTTTATTGGGCTTTTTTCCTTTCCCCTTTTATTTTCATATTCTCTTCCCTTGTTGTTTCCCTTATCATTATTATTAGTAATAGTAGTTTTATATTATACTTTAATTATTGGATCATTCTTATCTCAACCTGTGGGGTTTACATTCCTACAATTCTTCTCCCCATTGTGCCCGGAGGGGGCAGGAAAGGGATGGGGTGAGCAAACAGCTGTGTGGTGCTGTGTTATCATCGTTAAACCATGACACAATAACAGACCTGATCCAAGACCTTACAATCAACAGCAATAGCTAAGTAAAGGACAAAGTGCACAGATATTCCCTACACCCTTTCTGAGAGGCAATAACAGCAAGAAAGGCTGAAGTGCAAAAGAAAATAACACAAGAGTAGCAGCTGTGATGAAGGACATAAGGCTATTAGAAGATGGGGGCAAATGGCCTTCTTCAGTATTGATTTTAACCAGAGTGTAACATAAAGAATAAATGTGAAGCAAGACCTCCTGCGTTAGGATTCTTCCTTGCATGGATAATTTTTGCAGTATGATGTTAGACTGGAGAGAACAGCTACCTGGGCAAATTACAACACAGCATTTCTTCAGTATTTAAGACCAAGTCCCTGTGCCATTCCTACAAACAGTTATGAATTGGAAGTTGTTGTCTGATATCAAAGTTCTGCTGAGGAAAACAGAAGCATTATTAAAAAACAAAATAAAACAAAACAAAAACAAAAAATTAATAATTTTAAAAAAAAAAACCCACAAACCCCCCCACCAAACACCAAAAAAACCCCTACAAAAAACAACCACCACAGACAAAAGGACTACTGTCAAAAGATGTTCTGAAGGACAGAAGAAAATGTACTAATTAATATAAGCAGAAATTTATTAAGAGACCTTACATTTTACATTGTAAGAGACTTTTACAGTTCCAAAGGCACCAGTAATGAAGTTATTTGCAACTTCTGCATTTCAGGGAACAAACTACATTTCAATTTTGGTAGGAAATTATAAAAACTGAGGGTCTCAGGTTTATTTCTTCAGCTGCAAGCAAATTACCACAGGATAAATGAACACACTTCCCACAAAAGACAAATCAGGAATTTTCCTTTGCTTTCCAATGCCCAGTTTTCCACAGAAGGATGACAGTGAAAAATTACACAAAGTTTGTCGTATGAGTTCACCTGCCTGCATATGTTCTGTAAAGGATATGAGGAGAGAAATCAGAAGAGCTGACCCCTATTCTGAAACACAGCCAGGGAGATTAAGAGGGGAGGCGGAAAAAAAAAAGGCAAAACCTATTCAGGCAAGGCTTATGCAGGAGACTTCTGCTAAGATCCCTGAAGGCATGAAAAAAGAATAAAAGATATTTCATCAGCTAAAAAGACAGAGAATGGGACGGAGGCAGTGACTGAGCTGGTCAGTCTTAGAAATCAGGATACAGAATATTAACTTCATGCAGAAAGGCAGAGATGAAGAGAGCAGCATGACAACAGCACATGCCAAAGACCAGGCAATTCCGGGAGGAAAAAAGGTAGTCAAAGCTGACGAAAGACGGATGAGCTTACAGCAAACCTAGCCAAGAGAAAACCATGGCATAAGCCAACTTTACATCAGTAGAAGTGAACAAGAAGTGACAGATTTTAGAACTCTGCAGTATGAAAAGCCAAGCCAAGAGATGATAGGAGAAGGAAATGAGAAGGAAGACTTCTCAAAGCACAGTCAAGGCTAGCAGAGGATCGATATGAAAAAGGAACACATTACTCTTCCCCTCATCTCCCATTAAGAGTTGAACCACTATTTTATAATGTGGTAGTATTAAAAAGGCAAGAAAAACTGCACCTGGATAGGCAAAGCACAGGTTTTTTAAGGAATTGAAATAAGAGAAACACTTGTCAGAATAGAAGTAAGGAAGAAAACATCAGAATAGAAGTAAATCTAGGCGAACAAGTATGAAAAAGAACCAAGTACTTTACAGGATTTGAAACTAGGGTAAGCAATTTCTGTAGAGTACGGCAGGATACAAGGTGGGAAGGATGGAATAAAACAAGGGCTTGAATATCATGTAAAGGCAGCATAAAAAAGTCTGGTCAAGCAACAAAGTGTCCTACCAACATTCAGTGAAGGTCTTTGAGCTCCTTTTAGGTGCTGCATTCAAAAGTGAAAATGATGCCAATGGCATGGTACCTTCTCTGAAAATGTGTAGGATTCTGAAAATTAGAACTTTTGGCAAGATAAACTTTGCTAGCATAGACAGATCCTTTCAGATCCCTGAAGCAAGAAAAATTAAAAACAAAAAACCTGAATCAACAGGTTAGAATTTGAAGGAATCTAATTTAGGGAAACACATTATCAGTCCCCACTCCATATATGTCCAGTCAAACTTTGCATCAGCTCTATACAGCGCTTCAGTTATAAACCTGTGAAGTGCTGTTCTTCAAATACTGTTACCTTCTGCTGTTAAAAAATTCACTAAACCCAAAAGACTGATTTTTCTCTTGCATACAATGAAAAGGAAACTAAAAAAAAAAAAAAAATCATTACACTAAATGCAGCAAGATGCTCTCACCAGCAAACCAGTAATTCCACACATTGTGTCTAAACCAAACAGCCTATAAAAGAATATGAGGTTGTCTGGTCTGCCAGGAAGCAGGTGTCAATGCAGGCTTGCATCAGCACTTCAGCTGAGACTCCAGACACCTCAGAAGATCTGCTTTCCATTCAAGTTATCTTAAAGGAGCAACGGTTCTTGTTTCACAACTGGTGACACTGCTGATAGTCACCATCATCTACAGGAGCTGATCAGAAATTCACAAGAACTCCTCTCATTCCACTAGTAGGCTGGGTTAAGGAGAGATATGAATAGAGGCCTACTTGAAGTCCCTGTAGGCAGTTTAGATCCTTCATCTGAACAAGATTAACCTCTGTCCCACAACATAAAACATTGCAAATACCAACGATCAGTGAATTCACATTGCTATGCATCAGCTCCTGTTGTCTTATAGTTAAGCCAAAAAGAGGCCTAGGGTTTACTCTGGCAGGGCAAACTGCAAGAAGCCAACTACTAGACCTCGAAGCATTGACTCTCACACAAAATTTGTCACATGCTTTAATGAAACGGAACAAAACTGCTGATTCACTAATTAGATTTTGGATCTGTTTTCCATCAAATAAGTTACATTTCCTTTGTTCACTCTTTCTGATATGACATCAACAGACAATATGGTTCAAGTTTTTTCTGTCTAGAGTCTGTGAAAGAATGTAAATCTGGGAAGTATTTTTCTGTACGGAAGTGAATCCTAATACTGTGAAATGCCCCTTTGCTCAATTTCTATTTCAAAATTTTAAAAAAGATCTGCTACACCTTTCAGGCATTGTTTTCCATGCCCTGACGTTCACTGTTAAGAAATAAAGACTGTTGAGAAATAAGGGATGTCTAGAAGACTGCAAGACACAAAAAAGAAACACTTTCAACATTTAAAATGACGCGTGACTATTTTGAAACAGCGATTTTCATCAGTAGTGGGAGACTTGCATTCTTTTGAAAATAAGTCTATTTTACTTTTAGAAGCAGGTTTATCTATAAAATATGAATACTATTCACCTCAGGAAAGAAACTTGGAGGTCCTGTAAGTCATTCCTGCCTGACCACAGCTGTTGGAAGAAAAAAATAAAAATAAAAATATCTCTAAATAGTTGTGTTGCAATCAGATGAAAACAAACAACTAAACTGAAAATGACTCAGGCAGCTGTTCTAAAAAAAACATGTCATCCGTAGTTAACTGGTCTCACGCCATTGAACAGCTTAGATAGGCTGCAGTTAAAACACATTTCCACCCTAATCAGCCTTCTTAATCACACATGAACATGTTCACATGAAGCCAAGGAAAAACACAAAGGGTCTATTAAGAATACCTGACACAACATTTTATCCTCTGAGAATATAGGTTGGTAGCTCATGAGCGCTGTAGTCATTCTAAAGGCAAAAAGTACCGCCTCCCAAAAAACCCCACAAACAAACCAAACTAACCGAATCTAAACTAAAAAAAAAAAACAACAAAAAAAAACCAAAAAAACACAACCAAAAAACCCCAACCCTCCTCCCCTACACCCACACCACAAAACCCCACACCACCACAACCAAAGAAAACCTAGAATAATCCCTGAAAACAGAAATTCACTCCATAATATTTGAAGGGGGCCTACAAGGATGCTAGGGAGGGTCTCTTTATCAGGGACTGTAGCAATAGGACAAGGGATGGTGGGTTTAAACTTAAACAGGGGAAGTTTAGACTGGATATAAGAAGTTCTTTACTGTAAGGGTAGTGAGGTACTAGAATGGCTTGCCCAAAGAAGTAGTAAATGCTCCATCCCTGGCGGTGTTGAAGGCCAGGCTGGACAAAACCCTGGGTGACATGGTCTAGTGCAAGATGTCCCTGTCCATGGCAGGGGTTGGAACTGGATGATCTTAAGGTCCTTTCCAACCCAAACCATTCTATAATTCTATATATAACTACTATGGTAGGGGAAAAAAAAAAAAAAAAAAAAAAAAATGAAAACATCAGCAAATGCTTTTCTGGAGAAAAATGCTTTCATTCCAATTCACAGTGAACAACACAGATAGAAAAATGGCTGTCCTTACTGTCTGGCAAAAGTGAAATACTTTTTCTGCCCAGTAATTCTGTGAAGGCAGATCGCAGTAACAATGTACAAACTAAACCAGAATGCAGTGGTTATCTCCCCGAGTTTAATTTTTTTAGTGACTGCAGATGGCTCCAACTTTAGTTTATGCAAGGTTTTAACAAGCTGGAACTATGAGAAATTGGGACACAAGAAAATTTGTTTCACAATAAGGTCCCTGAAGCGCTATGCATTAATTTCCATTTAAACAGAAATTCATCATCTGACCCTGTCGCAGATATCCCCCACCCACAGACTATCTCTTCTCTTCACTCTTGGCTAATTATCTTTAGGCCAGGAGAGATGGAGACATTTGTTAAGGTAGGACTGAAATTGAAAGACTGAAGATAAAACTGCTGCTGAGATCAGTTTTTCCACGTGATCACTGCATATATGGCCTCAATTCCAAAAGGTTTCTGAGCAAACCTGATGCATTTTTACTAGGTGTCTCTTAAGGACAGTTTGGAAAGGTAAAGACTGAAAATGTAGTGTGAGAGTCATAAATGTTTCTTCAAAACTCACATGCTGCACATGCTGACAGCAGCCCTTACCTGAAAAGGCTGATACAAAACATAGTTCAAAATTTGATGAAAAGAATAAATTTTGCACATTTGTTGAAGTTTTCCCTCCTACACTCTCTCTTAGCAATTTTTCAGAAAAACAGTGGCCCTATAGTAGTTTTAATGCTTTTTTCACTGAATTTCTATTGCTTTTGGTACAGCGCCAGCTAATTCTAGAGCTGAAAAAAAAATAACAAAGAGCTTGCTTTTGATCCACTTCTTATTTAATGCAAAGAAATACTTACCCTTTCAGTCACAACACTGGCATTGTTTTCCATGAAGTGCTATGCCTTATTTGGCATCAGGACAACACTTGGCACTTTATCCAGAAGTACCAAAATTTACCTCATGTGAACTGGCATTCACAAGTGTTATATATCCCACAATTATTTCAATAAATACCAAGTCAACCTCATTAAACAGCATGCACAAGCACATCATAATAAATTACACTACTGCCAGAATACAAAAAGCCACACCCAACTGACACTTAAGGGATTTATTTAGTGGAAAAGAATGATTAAAAAACACAATACATACTTAACAGAATTTCCAAAGGAAAATCAGACACCTTTCTAAAAAACATACTTCTGTTGAAGTTACAGAGCTGGTTAAAGAAATCAGAGTGAAATTCTCTGCTTCGTGCTGTGGAAGAGTTTAATCACCATGATTCTTCCTAGTTCCACGTGCTATGAATTTATGAATTTCAGATAAGCACGCTTTGCAGATCCTGGAAGAGACTGAAATGCTTGCAGGTATTAGCCCTAATACCAGGGGCCAGTGTGAGTTCTGGCAGTTGCTGTGCGCATCTCATAAACTGCAATCACAAAGGCACCAGATAGGAAGAGTGGGCTGATTTTAGGTGGGCGCCAGGGTAATGATCCTGCAAAACTGGATTTTGGCATCTCTATACCTGAGTTTACAACAATCTTCCTAAACATTCCTCAAAAAGATCGCAGCAAAACATTTATCGGCATCAAAAATCCCTTTGAGATGGTATGAAGTATACAGTACATGTGGTTTTGTGCTACTGTGAAATACACAAAGGCCATTGTGCAGCATACTAATAGTGGGGTTTATAAATTATTGACCATATTTTGCCCATGGTTACCTGGATTCATAAACTATGGGAAAGGAAGTATTAATTTTGACACTGTAGGAAACTTAGGAGAGTAATAGTCAAAACTGATGAACTGGATTAAGTAAGAGTGTTATATGAGGACACTGGAAGCTGCTTTGGGAAGCTCAGTACACAAAAAAAAAAAAAAAAACCAAAAAAAAACCACACAAAAACAAACCAGGAAGAGCTGTGCAATTTACTAGGAATTTTGGGGTACCTTTAACATAACTGTGCTGGAAAAGTCATTTAAAAATAAACCAGCGCTTGCAATTGCTACGAAAACCAACTTAACTAGATCTCGTATTTTCAACCATGATATATATTCCCACATGCATGAACACCACAGTGGAACTTTTACTATTTCCTGTACTTCATGTATCAGTTTAATGTTATTTATTCTGTGTAGATTAATAGGTAGTTACACAATTCCATCTCTCAACTCTCATTTAGGTTGCTATCTGGTTTAAGTTATTTAGGCTGTTGCTCATGCTTACTTTTGTACAATAGGAGCAACCAACACAAATTCAGCAATAAAAGCATTCTCTAAATGAGGTTCAAGCTATTAGCACTGTAAATAAAAGGTGCCACATTATTCACTGTGCAGTGTGTCACTGGCAAATAGTTTCTGAGTGAGTCAATTAAGAGCTTTGCACAGCTCAAGTGATCTCCACCCGGAGAAAGAGCACACCTCCCTGGCCTGCCAGACACCTTCACAAAAAGATTTTGCCAAAAGTATGGTTTGAAGCCATTGGTAGAAATTATACTGAAGTAAAAAGATAACTTAAAAGTTACACCAGACGTCACTGACATGGCTGCGGAAGTTCCACACTAGAACTGATTTTCCATCAGCCAGCTCTGACTGAACATAGAGCTGTCTGCCCTACTCCGTGAAGACATACACATGGAGTTCTAGAAATGAATTATTTGAGAAGAAGAAAAATGGGAAGATAGTGAAGGGTAAGAAAAATCATTAAGCGGCACAGATTCAGCTCTCTATGTCACACTCTTATTCTGAAAGTTGCAAAGGCTATTTGGGAAACTCCACATCATGTTCAAGACTTATGCTTATATATACCAAACCCAGCCTGTATTGCTTCTAGAGAGACCTGGCAAAAGGCTTGCATGGAAATACAAACACAAGGATACCATTGCAGTAGTCAATTCCAATTTATTTATAGTAAAGAAGAAAGTGTCATGGCTTTAAGAACTAACTTTCATTCTCCTAATAGCTACCGTTTCACTGATCACAGCTTGTGAAACAGCTTGCTTTTCAGTTTATAGCCAGAATGTAATTCAAGTAGGGGTAATGTAAGATTTCATATGAAAAGCTACAGCAACAACAACACACGGAAAATTTCTGTCCCCCATTGCCATCCTCGCTGGTGACAGAGAGGACAGAGCTTCCTCAAGGGCTCTGGAGATCAGGTCAAGATCTGCCAGGTAAACAGGAGCAGACATTTGCCTAGAAGCTGCATAACAGATGGAGAGAAAAAATACAAATATCTAGGGAGTTCCTCCATCCAACAGACTCCCTTCAAAGAGCATAACATAATCCTCAGCATTCTGGAGGAAACAGAGCTGCCCTCAGCCTGCCAAATGACAGGATAGCAACAGTACCATGGTGGTCACTCTACCCTGAACTCAGCCCCTCTCAGCTGCTGGTCAACATTTTGCTCTTCCTGACCCATAACTGTTCCGCCAACAGGTTTTCTCCCTACTTGTTCTCCATATTTCACTTTTGTTACTATTACTGCCTCCGCCCTAATAGGCCTTCTAAATTTATGTCTTCTACACAAAAGATATATAACTATATGAAAAAATATAGAGACACATGGCACCATCATAGTCATTCTGCTCCCCTTGATCACATATTTTGCTCCTCAATTTCTTACTGTTTAGATGGTGAAAAGGTTGAAGACAAGTACCAGGTCCTTACCTCATGCAGTCTGCAGCATAAAAGGCTCTGATTATAATTGTGGCTTCTGTGCTACTATTGAGAAACAATTCATGATTATACTTTCCTGAACAGGAATTTCTCATCTTAGATTATTCCACATCCCAAAACAGCAACTCAAAATGAAGGCTGTGATTTTTCAAACTGTCTTCCCTGTCTTGACTGCTTTCTCACTATAAACACACAACCTTTTCCTCCCCAAAACATCCTTGAACTATTGCTGCATTCACATTTACTATTTCATGATGGCTGTCCAGTGAATGGCAAGTATGCTCAAGATAACCATGACAACAAATAATTGGCAGTTTTCAGCTGGCTGAATGCCACCTGTGAAGAAAACAGCAATTTGTCTCCTTACAAGAGACAAAGGAAAAGACTGAAGGAGCTCTAAGACATCTTGCATTAAACCATTATACTCCTTCCCTACAGTGTAATTGCTTATTTAAACACATTAAGAGAACTAAGAGTTTCTGTACAGTAAACAGAGACAGTGCCCCTTTCACATGGTTTTAAAATCAGCTGAAATAATGCAAAAGTAATTTGAGTGATAAGACAGAGCTATGTTTTATTTCTTTTTCAAATTAAACAGTTTCAGCTTTAACTGGTGACAAAAAATGAATTGGATTTTTCAATTTCTTAGATTGTCATCAGTTGCTTTTTCGCTATTGGGTCCTTTGTGGTTTTCTTTCATTTTGCCTGGACATGATTGAAAATTAACTGGAACACAAAATGGAACTGTTCTTCCACTTTATTAGGAGCATTTGCCTGTCTTAGCTGGAAGTTTGCGTTACTTCTCTGCCTGTTATTCCCACATACTGACAAAAATGCTTTTACCTCAGGCAGGAACACAGCCCTTCTTCTATGAGGTGGCATCAGTCCCTCATCTCCCTTTATTGCATAGCAAAGATCTAGAAACCCACTCCCAAATCCCACTGCCTTGTGGAACTGACAGAAGGAGAGGACCTGAGCAGCAACCCACTGCTTGTGTATTATAGTGATTCCTACTGTTTATTCTGTCATGGACAAAATTACTTACATTTCTGAAAACTGAGTTTTCTCAAAGCCATATCAGAAATACCAGCAGAAAAACACGTAACTGACTAAATTCTAGAGGTCCTCCTATCATCTTCTCACTCTGGAGCCCCAAACCCAGCAAGACCATTCAGCGCTACAGTGAGATTGACCGGGAGGGAAAACATACCCTGAACACAGAATTTTCCTGAAATTCAGCCTGCACAGCCTAGCTCAGTTCATGGAATAAGTGGTTGCAAGCCAGCTGGGCACCTCCAAAGCCAATGCACATAAAATCAGGAACCACATTTGTCCACAGAGCCAGGACAGGCAGTCACTCCTCTGTGCTGACAGCACAACAGCACTAGCCTCCACACCAGCCCTCTCCACCTCATGCAAAAGAGCTGATTCAATGCATCCGAGATAAATAACAGCAGAAATTTTAGAGGAGTTTTTTAGGTAGGCAAAGAACACACTTCTCAAGATTTCCACTCCACTGTTAGGAAGCAGTGTCTCAAAGAGACCCAGCGAGGTCTGCAATTCAGAGTTGGTAATACAGCAGCCATCACGCCTACAGCATCATATGTTATAAGTTCTGGCATGTCAGCCACTTAGGGACTGTTCACAAGTCACATGTGGATCTAGAGAGGAGCCACTTTCCCTCAACAGGAGGGCTAAGATTAGCTTCCTGAACCTAAAATGCCTGCCTCTGAGATAAATGGCACGTTTTAAGACGTGTAAATGAAGAAAGAGGCCAAGTTGCTATTTAAGTGCTGAAATCTTTTCTATGAACTGTACTGAAAAGTATTACCTTTACACAGAAGAAGGAGAGGTGTTACATGACATTAAGACTACACTGAAACCGTGCACAATAGTGAAAAGCAAATGAAGGAAGCAAATCAGGGAAGTGAGAAGATGAGCAAATTGTTACTGAATACATAAACACTGCAAAGTGTTAATCAAGTGTGTTTCTCCCTATATCAAGTTCATGGCATATAGTACAATATAGCATGAAAGTTTTCACACTATGTGCTCCTCATTGTGAAGAGAGAGCAGCAGATTTTGTCTCCAATGAGCAGGGCCTTTTCTGAATCATTTACATTTGACAACGTATCAGTCAGAAAGAACAAAATTACTCTTTCCATCCTCTCCCATATTTCTATACTTACACATCCCCAAAGACAGTCATTTTCAAAATGTTTCCAGCATTAACGTACCTGATTCATTTAAATAAGAAAATACATATGTATTAGTCACATAAAAAGCTTTAAAACTATACATAAAATCTGCAAAATCTATAGCAAC
The DNA here is from genome assembly GCA_026283785.1 of Coracopsis vasa. Classification (NCBI taxonomy): domain Eukaryota; kingdom Metazoa; phylum Chordata; class Aves; order Psittaciformes; family Psittacidae; genus Coracopsis; species Coracopsis vasa. The sequence goes on along the minus strand of JANHGB010002280.1, from coordinate 12,005 downwards.
CCATGCTTATTAGCATATCTGTGCCAGTTTAAGTGGATGCTATTGATTTAGCTCATCAGATAAACACGTTTACCACTAGCTATGCTTCTTTTATATTTCCAATATGAAGCTCAACCACAAATAACACAATGAAGAGTCTTAAAAAGGACAGAACAAGCACTGATGACTTGGCATCTATGATTTCATGCAGAAGCTTCCAGTTCTAGGCCCCCATTTACATAAATTCACTTATGAATATAGGAGTTCTAAGACCAACTCCCTCAATAATCAGGCAAAGTAAACACTGTTATCCTCACCTATCTCATCATAGTCCTGAGGACGATGTGCTGATTAACTTATATATTCTGAAAAAAAGGTATAATTATCCTAAAGTTTGTTTAAATACATTATTTTTTCCTTTGAAAAGTCCACTGAAAGTGACAGACAAAATACACAGGTAAGTAGTACGCAGAATATTCATGGAGTTACACATTTTTCATTCAACTTTTTCTCCTCTTTGAAATGACCATCATCCTCCAGCATTTGTAGATTGATCTTTGAGATATCAATGAGGGGAAACAACTAATAACCATCTTTATCACATGAATGCCATTGTCTTACAAATGCTGGAACCTGCAAGAGAAAACAATGGGGGCAAAACCAGGCAGTATGAGTTCAGTTACTAACCTGCCACAACAGGGATACAGCAGGGTAACTAAACACACCCTGAGCACATGCAGCAGGTCATTTCGGCTGCTAATTCTGAGATGGTGTCAGTTTTTGGTAGCTCATGCTATGAAACACATCAGTGCTTGAAAGGTTTTTGTGTCTGGCCTCATTCTATTTTGCTGCAGCTAGGCTAGACAACAGTCAGAAATCCCCCTTATCAGTTTTCTTTCACTTCTGTTACCCTTTCACTTACCCAGCTCAGCCTGTTTAACACAGACAGGATCAAACGTACCTGTCTACATAGTGACATTTAAATTATAAGGGGCTTGCTGCTGTTAAAATTGTATTCTTGCTAGACCACAAAAATAATCAACTGCTTTCAAAGTATACTCTTACAACCCTATTAAAGACTAAATATTTTGGAAATATAAATATGCTTTATATTATTTATATTTTATCATCTTACTTTAATGCCAGCAAACTGCTTTTGCTGCAGATCTCGGATAAAGGAAACAACTTCACTGCAAGCTCTGAAATACATCACCTACAATATTCTGCACTACCTCTGAAGCTGTCAATCATGGAACATCTCTGATGGTTGGTTATATTATATACAAGAGTGGGTCAGAAGTTACAGTATGACACTACAAATTGATCATTCTTGGGTTTATTCTCAGCTTTGTTTGTGATTTACAGTGAAACAAGTAGTAGTACTAAAAAAATTCTACTCTACCCAAGACCTAGAGTACAGAGACCAAGCAAGGTACCCAAATTGTGGAGCACTGAGAATTGTAGCAAAACCAGAATTTAGGTATCCAGGCTACTGGTTACTATATAAGCCTCAGTCAAGCTGCGTAAGTTGAAATGTGCATTTTGTTACAGCAGTATAGAGACACCTATCAATGGCAACTTTACAACACTTGGTAGAAAATTACTAAGCTTATGCATGATGTGTACTACTCAGTTCTTTGATAGCAAGTAGCACCGTAAATTTTATATTAATGTAGATAGGATGCAAGTTTCTTCAAAATTCTTTTTTCTGGTGTTGCCCACTACTTTATCTCTGTTTGATTGTGAATTGGATTATTTTTATTTCTATCACATCAGCTCTAAGGTTCCTCTTGCTGATCAGTCTTCTTGTCACTCCTGTATTTCCCTCATTCTCAGACCCTTAATCTACTGCCTATTCCCTGTTACTTTAGGCTTTCTGTGTTCTGCTGCCATTTTTCCTTCTTCTATTCTCCTGGAAAGAGATCTGCCATATTTTCATTTCTCCATGCCCTATCACCTCTATCTGAAAGTCCAATCTTTCATAAAGCCCAATCTTTCAAACCCAAGTTAGTGCTAGTAGACTGAAGACAGCAAGCTAACTAGTTCAAAACTGTAACATTTAAGCTCAGAATATTGTTGTTCCACAATTAAACAAGTCATACTTCATTTTCACTTTGTTTTTTGTTGATTTTGCTGTCACTAATGTATTTGGCAACTAAGACAAAATTTTAAGGTTTTTTCAAATTTTCTATGAAATGAAGCTATTGCCATGGAAGCACTCAGAGAAGGTAAGACTTTGGTAATATTAACTCAGTAATATTAAAAATATGCTTAAGTCCACAAAGGCAATAATACCTGTCATGTAATCAGAAATAATTTATGCAACTATTTAGCCAGCATGCAGAAACTTCACTTGAAAACACTGTTTCAGGCTGATTACAGATGCATCTTAAATTTGTCAAGTAACTCAGCTGGAAAAACAGTCATAATGGTATACAGACATGCTTTTCTTGCGTTGTCTCTCTTTGACCTTATAGCTCCGTGTCCTGCTCATGAGGCTCCTATGGTAATTTATACAGGAGAAAATCCGCACAATCCTTCTTTTGCAGATTTATATTACCCCAGTCACACCCTGTAACAGCATCTCTCTGAGGCAGACTAATCAGCTCTGCTTTCTGTCTGCAGTATATGAGGTCATCCTTCCCCCAAAAGCCCTGCTCCTTAGTCACACAGGGCACTTCAGACAGACAGCAAGAAGGACAAATTTGCTGTTCTATATAGTCAATCTATATTAAGGGGCTTACACTGCAAAGCAAAAGAAGTGCTGAAAGAGGATACAAATAGATTTATATCATTATAGCTTGTAAACGATCTTAAGAAACTGTCTTCTTGAAGAATATAAAGAGACAATGTGCTACAGACATCCTCCACAAATCTCACCATAGTAACCAGAATAGCCAAAATGTCTGCATCTGTTAGGTATAGCATTTATATTCAAAACATTTTCCTCCATTTCTGTAACACATCATTTTGCAATTTGGTGAAGGACTTCTAACATAAAAAATAGTAATCGAAGCCTAAAGAAAATATCTTTTTTTATACAGAGTGAAGGAGAGAGAGAATAAAAAAAAATGAGTGCTGTAACCTGGTTTCTTCACACATTAAGGCCTTCTTGCTACAAAAGTACCTTAATAAATTAGTTACTCTGAACAATATAAATCTTGCATACTATCACAGATCCTAGCTATTTCTGTATCTGTGTGTAATGAGATCATTTATTTTGGTAGATAATTTATATTAGCAAAACCACCAGTCTATATTTAGATATTATACAGAAACACTATTTCCTCAAAGTTCTTGTACTTGAAATGTACATAAATAATCAACAGCCAGGAGACAAAATAAATAAGTTACAAAAAATACACAAGTGAATATAGTTCTGATTTGGTTTTTAACTTCTTTTCAAGCTTTGTGGTAAGTTTTCATTATAGACCAAGTGGAGCAGATAATATGATACCTGCTGTGTTTGTAACTCTAAGTTGAACACACTCCTTTAAGCTCACTGTGGAAGGTCGGGCTTCAATAGCATCCTCCAGCTTGCATCTTTCTGCCACCTTGCACATATAACTTTGAATTCCTAAAAAATAATGCTCTGTTTTTCATTCACAGTTCTTTGGTGATACTAAAGCTAGCAAATGTAAGGATGCACATTAATAGCTGTACAACAACCCTGTGCAGCAAAGCATAAAAAGGATCACCCTCTTCATATCGGAGGGGGGAAACAAATCCCAGACATCATCATCAGACTTCCTGGATGTTACAGGAGATGCTGTACATCAGAAATCCCATGCTGAGGGCTGAGACCAATGCCAGGCCCCCCTACCCACTTCTTGCCTGAATGTAGCTAACACTGTGGCCCTACATAGGTATGCAACTCGAAGCATAGCATATTTGCATAAAAGATTACTGCAGTCCAGCTAAGACATTTTGCAGTTAGAAGTGGTTTTATATGCTGGGGGTTTGGTTCCTAAATTTCAACTGAAATGGAATGTACCTTTCTTGCTTCTCCATAAGCATGGAGAACTTAACATTTTTCATAACATAATTCATCATAAAAGATGCTGCCAGTACTGCCACTTTGTACTGCCACAGAAGATTTTGCTGAGATAGCCATTAGTGCTAATGCTTATCCTGGCAATGGATCATGCTACTGAATAAATTTGCTTGCTTTAATTATTTGAATTACTTAAAATTAGTGAAGTGCCAATCATTTGTTCAGCTCAAAGATGCATACATTTCCTAGCAAAAAATCAAAGCAAAGCTGTCATAGTCAACCAAATGGTCTCTTAATTCCTGTTATGGTTACAAAGCATTTAAAATTAAAAGCCACTTGGGCCTTAGTTAGCTAGCTATTTAAGAAAAGTTCTAAGAGATGTGGTTTTAAAACAGTGATTATGAAAAACTCTTATAAGAATGAATATGTAGCAACTGTAAGCAAAGATGTGCAAGTACATAACTCATACAATTCCCCCAAACTACTATAGTTCACAAAGCATTACTTAGATATTCAACAACCATTGGTATGTACTGAAAATATAATACCTGGAAAGAGTGACTAAGTTTTGCACTACGGTTACCACTTTTCACTACAGCCTACATTGCCTAGATACACACCCTTGCCCCTGTGAAGCAACGGAAGTGTTGGAAATAAGTCAAAAATGTAAATCCCCACCGGATGAACTATCAGCTGAGTTTAAACTCGCTCTTGTTATACACCCTCATATCATGTTTACAGGTCATAAGAGGTCTGGCTGTAAGCAAGCTACTATTTCCTGGGTGTTTATAGAATCAAAAAAAATGCAAGGGAAAACCCACAGATTCCTCAGCATACAGCGAGCGGTTGTTCTATATTCACAGCAGTCATTGAATTCTCACTTTCATGGACAGTTCAGATACGAAGGCACATAAATATTGCAGCATAAAGGTTGTAGAGAGTTTCACTGACCCTATTAATTTCAAATGAACACAACTATAAGAAGGAAAAGCTTCAAAGCTTTTGTAGTTTGTAGGGTTTTGAGGTTTTCTGGGACCGTCACAGTTCACTTGAATTGAACAGAACCTGTTGACAAGTTTGTTGCACCTTAGGTTATACACCACATATGTTACCAAAAGTGGGGTATTTTGTGCCTCAGTGGCACAAATATAAAACTGTTGCAGACAAGGACCATTTAAACTCATTCTGTAACCAGTGGATATTGCAATCAGTTTCTTGCTGTTATAATAGTCACATTTCTCTTTTGGCAATGGAAATATGACAGTTGCCCAAAGTTTGGATTTAGTAATGCTTTACTACAGGAAACACTACAGTCAGATGCAGATAAGGAATCAGTTCTTCCATACTTTCCTCCCAGTCCACTGATTTTCTGAGCATCTGAGCAAAGACTGAAGCAAAGTTTGAAATCCAAGTGTCTAGTCCATTTCATTCATGTTGTTTTTTGTTGGAGTTTTTTGTTTTCTGTAGGAAGCAAAACAAGGACAGGTTGCCCATCTCTCCTGTTGAATCACGGTTAGAATAATAGCTCTGTATTTATTTTGTTGTTGATGGTAATAATATTCACATATTCTAGACATGGTTCTTGTTTAAGGATAAAGACTCATTTTTCCTTTAAATTATGTGTTAAAGGACTGAAGAAATGATGTGTTTATTTGCATCACACTATCACTTTATGAAAACCTGACCTTAAGAAAAACATGTAATAATAATATTGAATGAATAAGATGACATTTGCTTATTTTTTGGACCACTTTAATTTCTGCATTAGTGACTAAATCCAAGCAGTGTAGAATATGAATCAAGATATGATTCATCCTGCTGCGAATTAATATGCATTAACTTAATGAAAAAATCTAAAGGTTGCTTAAAAATCCCACCATGGTGTACATGTTCCAAGGATAAAATTAATCAAACTACATAAAATTTCAAGACAGTCTCAATCCTGCAACAGAGCTGTTTTCAGCTCTTCATTACTTTGGTTGAGACACAAGAGCTGAGTGCCTACTAACACTTCAGCTAGCTATTGCACCAATTTTTTACAAGGAGGCAGTAATTCTCACCAGGAAAAAAAGACAGGATTTCTCTACCCAAATCCCTGAAGGTTTGATCCAGATCAGTAGCACAGCACGGCTTGTTTGGATCCTTGTACACATGGAGTGATACTGGCTCCCATGTTTGGCTAACAGCCAGCATGTGACCCACATTCATCTTCATGAGGCCTGGGTTCCCCTTGCTCAATCCTCCTACGCTATCAGTAGCTTACCACTATCCTAGGCTTCTCAAAAGCATCGGAAATACTCCTAAAACATTTTGATATAGCATCATCTTTACAGTTTAACAGTTGTAAGTAATTCAGCACAAGGTGGCATCATTTTAAATACCAACACTAGGGAAAAGACCACAGTGTAACCAAAGTTGAACTTGCACTCTGCTTAGCATGAACAGCCCTCACCAATCACCATATGAACTCATTTACTCATTTACTATTTACTATTGTCATTACTATTGTCATTTACTCATTTACTATTGTCATTAATAAAGCACCAGGAAGTTATTTACTTAGGAAATAAGAGAAAATAATGCAAGAGGCTACTGCCTTCTGTACAGTTGTGAATTGGCTACTTATATCCTTAGCCCCTAATTAATCTGCAGAATGAATTAATTATTTTGCAATTTCATTTCATTATACATTCAGCATCATGCTCATAAAATGGGAACAGTTCAGATATGCAGTCCTTAGCATAGCTTGGTTTTTTTAATACACTTTATATATATGTTTAACTATCCAGGCCTTTAAGACACTCTTTTCTGCTGAAATACAAACCCCAGTACAAGATAAAAAGTAATGTTTACTTACAAAACCACATGGGATAGTGATGGAATACTTAAAAAAAATGTTGCTAAAATTCCTGAAAAGATCAAGCCAACACTATGACTGATTCCTTCAGCCTCTTCTATTCTTCACAGATGACTATCTCTTAACTGCAGTCAAGATCCTGATTCAGTTTATGAGACAGAAGACTGGTACAACAGAGTAAGGGGAGAGTTACTCCAGGGATAGAAGCCACTGTGAGAAGAGGCTTGTCAGAACATTCTATCATGCTCTTCCCAACAGACTGCGCACAGATACTGCTTAGCTCCAGATGGACATATCACAGGTTTTCAGAAATAAAGACATACAGTGAAAATATGTTCCAAAGAGCTGCTTTCTCTACTCCCTTCCCCCATGCATTAATTATAAATCCATTCCTAGCTTTGTTGGATTTATCTCTGCATGCACTCTGCAGTATGCCCATCATTATGAATGGCAAAGAATTGCATGATGGCATTGTTAATAGTCATTCACAGAAGTGTGCTGTAATGCATTTAAAAAAAACACACAGGCTAAGTCAGGCTAAACAAGTAGCCTGATTTTAAAACCGCTGAACAGACAAGCAACTCCCACTCTGCAGGGAAGCTGATGGAGTGCTCAACACTTGAGAATTAGAGCACTCTGTAATCTCTGCTCCTAGTCTGCCTTCAGAAAATTTTGGCTTTAAACAAAAGTCTATTGACTACTAATCCCTTCCATGAGAGTAAAATAAACAAACACAGCTTTTGGTAGGAGTCTGGACTTTGTGCTAGTTATGGAGCTTTGACTGGAAATGTGATAACAGATGCAAGGGGCAAAGATTTGTCTGCTCACTTTCAGTAACCCACAGGACACACCTGGATTTTGCCTATGTTCCCCTACATCATATGAAGGTAACCTTTGGAAAAACCATTGTATACTCCTGTTTCACTAGACCTCTTGACTCCATTCTTTTAAATTCCTGATCTTAAACGGTAGTTTAATAGACTTTTTTGACATTTTGCATGACAATTCCAGCCCCTCATGGATTAACATTTTGTTTCCTATTTTAGAATGAGTCCTCTCCCTCCCTGCTGTGAAAGAGCTTCAAGCAGAAGTAGCAAACATCAGAAGACAAAACAGTAACTCCATTTGACAAAGCCCTCAAACTATATTTTCTAATCTCACAAGCAAAGTGCTATTGTGTTATTTATTGTCTAGATTTTAAGTTTCAATTAAAGAGATGATATGCTGGATAACAGAAAACACTGTTCCAGAACTCCTAATTAGACTGACTGTACAAAATATTTTGTGTACCTAAATTCCCTTTCTTATTTCCCGGCTCAGGAGGACTTCTAAAAAATGGACAAACAGAAAAGATTACATGTACCTGCTTAGCTCCTGTTTCAGCTAAGAGCACAAACCCCTGTTTTTATGAATTTTTAGTCAACAAAAAGCAGTAGTATTGTCAAGATAAACATGAAACTAATAAAATAATGCCATTCTTCTGGAGTAATTTTATAAAATCAAGTTCTCTAAAGGGAGGGAAAAAAAAAAACCCTACATAAAGCTTGAATGAGTACAAAGGAATGGTGATATTAATAATTCAAAGTAGTCAGGCTGTTTTCTTAAATTTGCTGTCCTTTCAGGTTGCCCTTGAGATATTTGGACACGATAAGAAAAGGACATTATTTCAGGACCACTAAGACTGGAATCAATTGCAACCTAGTAATTTTGATTTCTCAGTGTAATCACAGTAAATTCAAAAGGTGAGAAAAAGACCTAAGAGGCAATACACAAATTTATTCCTGAACTTGCTGTAAGCCATCTTATTATTACTTTCAATATTTTTTATACATTATATACTTTAAACCTCAGAGAATATAATAACATTCCAAACTGACCCAGAAGATCTTTTGGTGTCTGAGACCAATAGAGGAAAAAAAGGACTATAAGAGATAAGCTGACCGTTCTATACCCACATCCTTTGCAAGCAAACTTACCCTTCTATTTTGGTGTATACTACAAAGTAAATGATTTTGTAGTATTAAAGTTTATGCAACACCCAAGAAGGAAAAGCAATAACAAAAGCAGTGAGTTGAGCACTATGAGAACAGAGGGCTCTTGTCCATCTACCCAATCCTATTACCAAGAACTGCCTGGTAATTTTAATAAGTGATGGAGCCTTTAAAAAGCACAAGGATGAGGGTAGCTGTCTAGTACCTATTCCTCCTTTTCCACAGTGCCCTTGACTGGAGCCAGAGCCAGCAGCATTGCAGGTCAGAAAAGCACCGCTCTTCCTGTACTGCATGGCCTGCCAAAACATGCAGTGACATACCTCCTCCAGTGTTTTTAAGATTCAGCCTAGGCTGGCTCTCTTTTTAAAGACAGCCAGCTTGCCTGCCTTATACTCAAACTTATCTAGATTGCTAGCCTCCCTTTATTCTGCCACTGACATTTGCTGGTATGCACTGGAAGTAATCTACCAGTATCAAGTAGATAGATCCCCTTCATTAAACATAATTTCCAGAAGATGAGCCATGTTTAGCCCTAGTTTACAATTAAGTGTTGTAAATACCATGCTTTGCAATCTGCTGATAAAAACACCCTCTCCAGAGATTAGGCAGAATCTGCGCTGCCTTCCTCTCACTCTCAGAGCTTCCAATACCGGGAACAGTTTGATGCTGCAGCCACAGAAGTTCTTCCCATCAAGGTCATCACAAAGGGCTGCTGACTGCCCCTCTAAACTGGCCCTGCCAACTTTGCATTTAATTTGACATTAGGGTCAGCTCTGCCACTCTGGATCTTCCTTACAAATGCATATGTATGTGTTTAGAAATGAAAAACATGATGAGCCATATCTTAATTTTGTTTTCAAGATATTGTAGGCAACAACTAAAAGCAGAATTGTGAGTACAGAAGGAAAAAAGGATGTCTCAGATTGAAATATTTCATCATAAAGACATCTTTTCATTTAGCAGAACTGCAGGTTCTCATGGGATTTAAAAGTCTGAAACTTGAGGAGGAATAGGAAGGACACCATTCCTGTTAAATACATGTTTGTGTAATACAAAGAAAAGACAAGACATGGAGTGAGAGAAAATACCTTTATTAGTAAGTCAAGCCATGGATATAACTAAGATGCCTGGAAAGGGTTAGGTAAATAGAATATTTGTAGTCATGGGCTCAAATTTTATATCTAAATAGGAAAAAGAGGGAACAGAGGCATGCAGTTAAATTCATTAAGTGGCATAGACCTAGGATTGGGAATAAATACAAAGGCTTGGCATACTGAGAAAAAAAAATAAGGTAGAAGCAAATAACTTTTCAGTTTTGTTGCATTTGGGTTGGTTTGAGTTTGCTTTAGTTTTTTTGTCTTGGGGGTTTTTGTTGGTTTGGGGTTTTTTTTCAAGTGAACGCTAGGGGGCAATGCAGAAGGAATCTGTATCCTGCCCAAGACGGGATTGTTTCACAGTCGCGTTCACGCAGCACACGTGGACTCGTATTTCTAGGGCTTGGGAACTTTTTAAAGCAAGTTTCAAAACTCTCTCCTGAAAGATATTTTTACCTTTTCCAGACGATCATATGATTTTTTTTTTTTTTTAATAGTAAATTGCCAGTAATGCTAGCAGGCTCAGCATAAATCTGGTTGATGATGATATGATGGCTTGACTTCGCGAACGAAGATTTTGGGAAGGGCTTTACCCATGCTTACTACAAGCACGCTGATGACTAAA
>JANHGB010002270.1:0-22481 GCA_026283785.1 Coracopsis vasa | reverse complement strand
TCCCTGGCAGTGTTCAAGGCCAGGTTGGACAGAGCCTTGGGTGACATGGTTTAGTGTGAGGCGTCCCTGCCCATGGCAAGGGGATTGGAGTTGAACGATCTTAAGGTCCTTTCCAACCCTAACTATTCTATGATTCTGTGTGCTACACTAACTGATATACAGGTATAGGTGATACTGTAGGTGATAATTTCTACAGGTGTTTTTCAAGAATATTTTCATTTTTCAAATTTGGCATAAAATGAGTTGACTTTTAGGTTAGATTTTCAGTTTACAATATGACACCTAATTTGTGCCTTTTGGATGTAAAAAAGGAGTGGTTTTGGAATACATTGCTTATGAATATGAACATTTTATGTATTAATGAGTCTGTCACTGTGGAAAAACAAAAAGCTGCTGATGGGGTGGCATCTGCTGTGAATAAACATCTGGGAACAGGAGGAAGACTTTTCTGCTTCAGAAGAATTAGGCTCTGTCTAGACTGGGGATTTGACCTGATTACAGCTGCTACTGGCTTGACAGGGACTATCCATTGATGCAATCTATGGAATAGGTGGGCAAAGCTGCTGCTTTGAGCAGACTAAACTCTGCTTGATCGTGCAAATAGGTGTTTGTACCTTTATAGTCAGGATTTTCCCAGCATAACTGCAGCAAACCCCCTAATTTTCACATCCATGTTTTGGCAAGGCCACTGAGACAATGGACATGAAATAAAGGAAATTGATCTTTGGTATTGTAAATGAAACTGAGAGTCAATAAAATAAATATTTTATCAATGAGCCAGCAAGGGAAACATGATCACTAATAACTTAAAGGAGTTTGCTGCCTTCTGAGACACAGGATGTAGTTGACTCAAGGTCCGTTAGCCAGCTCATTGCCATGAGAGGGTTTTACTATGTTGTGATGATCTTGCAAACCAGTAAAATAAGGCTTTTGTGCAAGTAATTCATACTTGTAAGTTTGGCTTGTTGTTTTTCTTTTGAATTAGAGTCCAAATAATTAAGCATTGAACATGTGTGTATTAAGACCTGAAACATTTTAAACTACTTAATGTAATACTCTTCAGTGTATGTGATGTAATTTCTCTTCAGTGATGGCTAGCATTTGATGTTTGTTTTTATTCAATGCGTATGATTAAAACAGTATTTTAATTAACTTTTATAGGAGAATTTGCAGCAGCTGATCATGATGTCTTTGCCAAATGTATTAATAATTGGCAAGAATCCTTTTTCTGGTAAGTTTGGTTTTAACTCAGATGAAAATTCACATATTTATTATATCATTTCACTGGAAATAGAATTCATGTAGGATTGAGCCTTTCAGCAGAAGGTTGTGTAAATACTTATAGCAAATAAGGAGTTTAATAATGATGAGTAACATTTTCTTTGTTCACACCAAGGTTCACACTTTACAATAATGTGCTCTATCCAAACCTCAGCACTGGCCGTTGTTAGGATTTATACTGAAAGGAAGTACATTCCCAAGCAACCAGTGAGCCACTGGTACAACAAAGTATAAGTTCCATGTATTCCCAGTTACCACACTTTCAACTTTCTTTACTTGAGCCACCCCTGAGAGAAGAGGCAGTTCAGTGCATCTCACTTGATCCAAGTCCTAATCCTTGTTTTTCCTTCCCCAAAACTCTCCTGCTTCTCTTCTGAAAAATATTGCAATGACCTTCTTGCTTTCTCCCCTGAACTGACACTGTCTTCTCCATGCTCCCACCTTCTCTGCTTCCAGCTCTGAGAGTTGCAATTTTCAGACCAAGAAAATTAGCCTGTGTGGACCCAGCTGACTATCCACAGCCACTTGGGAATCTCTGCACCATGCTCTCAATTCCAGAAGCACGGAGCAGACACACCTGGCCTGCATGGAGCCACTATGGATTGGGCAGAATTTATTTACTTGGGTCTAATGTGTCCCAGGTGTTCTACTTCTGATGTTCTAGCACCTCAGCAGAGAGGTTAGGAACTACTCTAACAGGCTGTGTAGCTTCCCCTGGCTGTTTTTATTCATTTAAGATGTCTTATATGCCATGCTTCTGTGTATGTGAGACAAGATTCTTCTCATGAGCAAGAAGCCCCATCTGTGTTACCTCGCTTTTCAATTCCAGGGTTCATAACGTTGATACTTTCCATATCCCATCTGCATATATGCCATTTCTGTAGGTATCCTGATTTGTTTGATTTTCACTTGCTGCTTTTGAATATTGCTGCTTTTGCTTCTGAGGTCACAGCCTTTTAAGTTTCTCTATGTGTAGATGCTGTAATCTGTCATATGCACCCAGAAGTGTGAATGTGGTCTCTTTTTTTCCAAAAACATAGAATGCATTGTGCTTTTATAGTTTGATTCCAGGCTTTCTTAAGGTTTTCAAAAGCCTTCATGGATTTGCCTAGAAACCTGATTTAGTGGAAAAACAGATTAAAAATCCCCAGGTCATAGTATTGTTTTTGTAGTGACATTTTTTAGTCTCTTCAAGATACTGAAACAAAACATGTCTTAGCAATATGTTATAGTATAAGATGAAGTCTTATTTAAAATGTACTACAAAACCCCACAGAGCTAATGTAGTATTCAGTTGTATACATAGAAATCTATGCTTTAGTCATTAAAACAGAGGCTTCTTCCTGTTTGGGGACCTCAGCTAAGTGTATGCAGCTTTTGTGGTTTGGCAGCTCGAACCTCTGCTGGTGTATGCCCTGCTCTCCTGGGGGGATGTTATTGGATTTGTGAGAAAATACAGGCTCTACTGTAGCATAGCCCACATATTGTAAAAAGAAGTGCTATGAACACACAGTATTCTTGAAGATGTTTCAGATTCCTGCCTGGGTTCATCGTGGAGTTTGGTCTGAATCAGAAGATAGACCTGTTCTCTTGGGTGCCATCCAGAACCTTTCCCTTTGAAACTTAGGCCTGCTCTTGCTGTGTCAGCTTGAAGAGGGCCTCATCCCTACAGGGATTTTAAAGCTTTTTCCTTTGGTGGGAAGTGTAGTGAACTCAAACCTCAGTGACCTTTTCAGAGACTTGCTGTGCAAATCTGATTGCACCAAGGCCAGTCCCATAGTAAAAGTCAATTCTCTGATAATGATTTGGATTTGGTCCACTAAAGCTTAGGCTGTAGCTGTGATTTTTCTCACAGGGATGTCTCCCAATTTTCCCCCTTTACACTTCAGGAATGATTATTAGAGAAATGCCAGAGGATGACAAATTGCAGAAGGCCAGGGCAGGTACGATGTCAGGAAGAGAAATGTGTTTGACTGTATCAGAGGCAGTTGGCTAACCAGGGAAGATGCAGCTAGAATGCTGGATTTGAGCTCTGGTATAAAAAAGAGGTCATTAGAGACTTGATCAAGAAACATTTCAGTGGAGCTAATTGGCAGGAAGCCAGTTGGAGGAGAGAACTGGAGGAGAAGTGCTACAGACTGTGACTGTAAATGTGAAGTTAAATTACAGAGGAAAAGGAGAAAGGAGATAACAAGGTGAATGTTCTTTAATGGGGGAAGAGGAAGGATTAAAACAAGTTTGTATTTCTGAGGGAGCAAGCCTGAGGAGGATGGATGGCTACAGAGGGGATGGAAGTCAGGGATAAGAGTGAGTGCAAGGAAGATCAAAGGGGGATAGGGTAGGATAGGGACAAAGTTCAAGTAGCAAGTTGAAGGGTGTGGAAGAGAGTGATCTATTTTTGTATTTGTGATGGGGAGAGAAAAAGAGGAAGAAAACCATACAAGATGGTTGGTAACAGTGGGAAGCTGAGGTTGTTCAGTATTTTGCCGTGTTTCCTCAGGGAATATGGGGAGAGACATGGAAACAATATTCAGGTAGGCTTTTAAAAGGTGGTCAGGAGATGCTCAAGCAGTGTGTAAATGAGTGTCCAAGGAGGAGTTCAGGGATTGCTTTAAAAAAAGCAGAAAAAAAGTGGTGAATTTATTAGGATAAATGAATGTAGGATGCAAGATGTTGGGATGGATTCCTTCTCCTGCAATATTCTGGTTAACCTTTATTGATCAAGACAGGCAGCCAGGTGGAATTCCCCTTCTTTAGCTGAAGTAGTGAGCTTCTGATGAAATACATTCTTTGATGTTTTCTATTTCTGTGCAAAAGGCTTCCCAACTCGAGTCTTTGGGATACAAGAAGTACCTATAAATGATTAAAGCTCTCCCATTTGAGCTTATGTTCTTTGTAACTTATTTACTTGACAAACCTCTTCTGAAAAACTTAAAAGTTATGGAACTTCATTGAGATTATACACACTTCCCTCTAACAAAAGCAGGTTGAGTCAGGCTTGAAATGTACTTAATATTCTAATGCACAGAGAACTGGAGCCATAAGGAAGGTGGAGAAGCTTAGCATTTGTCTTTCATCTCTGCTTTAAGGCAGCAGGCTTCACTCTTCACTGAAAGCTAGTAATAAACATTGAGTTTTATGTCCTTTTAGGTTTTTTCTTGATTTCTTTTTAATTTCCTCTTTTGAACAAGATTACCTCATATCTGTTACTTTTTTGAGAAGGATTTGACATTTAATTCACTTACAAAATGCTGTGGATCAAAGCAAAGGACAGGTTGCTTGTAAGTGGATAGTTACATCTATCTTATGTGGAGGTTCATCCAAAATAGCTTTAGTTGCCCAATGTAGAAGAGTGCAAGCTGCCATTTCGGAAAGAAGGTTCTGATGGGTTTTCTTTTAGATGCTTATAATCATCATAGAATCAACTAGGTTGGAAAAGACCTTTAAGATCATCAAGTCCAACCGTTACCCCTTGTGATCATTGGAGATCATCTGTGATTACTGTGTCCTTCAAAAAAGGGACTTCAATAACTTAGATCAGGTTCTAGAATGACTGTGCATACTTTAGTATATGCTAGACATTCGCTGTTTGGTATTTGGACTGAATGTGACTCTTGGTATCAGTAGTAGTTATACCAGCTGTGTCACAGAGTCTTGCAGAATAGAAGTCAGGTTTCTAGCCAAACTCAGCATTATTATATTTGAGAGCATAACTTTTGTCTGGTTAGCTAACAGTGAAATAAACTACTGGCTGAAATCCAGAGTACATTGGAGAAAGGATCCTGTTAGGATCTTTTTATTCCTAGATAGCCGCATGGATAGTGTTTTCTGTTTCAGTAAAGCAAAATGATATGTGACCATATAGAATTTAATTCCAACCAGCCCAAGCTATTTTGCTGTGCTTAAATTGGTTGCTTTATGGCATTTACATTCTAGATACAGCATATATTTAGTAGCAAGAGGAAGAAGTTTCAAATGTAAAAAGTAAGAAACATCTTTACTATAATCTGTAAACAGAATCCTTTAACTTAAGCTTCTTTAGGAGATTAAGATGCTTAAAGCCAGATGTGGAAATACATTTTGATTTTTAGATGTGCAGATGAATATCTAATGCAGCTTTACAAAATAATTCAAATGAACTCATCACCCAACTCTTACAGCCTGGGGGTGTCAGACAATTTAAGTACTTGTTATAACTATCTTGAGATATCTGAGATTACAGTTGAAAACTAGATTGTAGGTCTCCAGAGCACTTCTGAAAATGTCACTCACAACTTTTGCCTTACAAAGGGCTGAAATGCTGTGAGTTTTTCCACTTAAAGCTATTATGGCTGTTAAGCTGTTTGTTAACACTGAAAGTTGGCAGTTAAATGGCAAAAAGGACTAAGTTGAAAGCTGGTAAAATGGGGTTTTATTCATCTTTTTGCTTCTGAACTAGGTTAACATAAGTTATATGAAAATAAAGAGAAAACCTGATGTTTTCTGAGAGGAAGGACAGGAAGCTCAAATTCCTATTTTACACCTACCATTTTCTTACAGTTCTGTTTTCCTCTTAGAGCCAGGTACAGAAGAAATAAAAAAGCTCCTTCTGCTTTTACTTGGTTGTGCAGTTCAGGTAAGTTTACTTATGTTTATGTCTGTATGAAATAGTTTTAAGTGTTACAGATCTCTTTGCTTACTATTTTAATGCTTTGACCTTCCTTTCTGTATTGGTACTATTGCCTTCCTGGAAAATCTGGATATTCTTACAGTTCAAATGGCTACAACATCTCATGTTTTATTGTACAAATATAGCAAAATGTGTATATACCATTTCTAATACTTATTAATTGATTAATTGTAATAATGTTATTTACCTGATACCATAAGCAAAGGAAGAAAATGGTAAAGTATTACATCCAATTATCTTACTGTTAAATCTTACTAATAGTATCTCTCGTATTTAATGAACTTTTTGGATGGGCTGATGTTCTTATTAGGGAAATCTGTACCATGCAGCTAATTAAAGTGAAAAAATAGAACCAGTTATATGTTCATAACAACTTAAATAATTAACTCGAGTACTAAAGGAGGACACTGAAAAAATACCTATGGAACTCACTATCATAAAACGTGAATAAGTAGCTATTTTAAGAAATCTCTTCCTTGCCCCATTTCAGTATCTGTTTTTTCTTTACCATTTTGTTAGTGTTGAAAGTTATAATTACTGTAACATGGCATAAACCAAGTATTTATTGGTCCACAAGATTATTGGGTAATCATTTAATAATGTGATATTATGTCAGCTTTATTATTTTAGCTCTTAGATATGCAAAGGAAGAGTGAAAATACTTTAAGTATGTATATAAAAATGTATATAAAATACATGTCTTTATTTTCAGTGTCAGAAAAAGGAAGAATTTATTGAAAGAATCCAAGGTCTGGATTTTGACACCAGAGCAGCTGTTGCAGCCCATATTCAAGAGGTATATTGGGGTTTTCTGTGCTTTTAACTTATTTGGAGGTGGAATATTGTGTTGTAGGAAGATGAATTGCATTTGTTCAAAAGCAAGTAAATCAAATATGTGATTTGTATACCAAATGCTTTTAGTAAGCCAAAAATGCCTTCATTTTTTAACTTGGTTCACAGAAAGATGTTGTGATTGAGGTTTTTTTGGACTACATTGTTAAAGCAGGACCAGGGAGCAAGTTTGTTGCTCCAAGAAATTCTTACTGTAGTTTAGTGAATTTGTCATGTGCAAATTTATTTATAAAGTATAATTCTAATCCCATGTATGTGATATGTAACAGATATTAAGTCATAGTCACCTTTTGCTTTTCATTTTGCTAGAAGTACAAGGTGCTACTTTGAAGTATTCCATTACCTACAGTTTAATCTATTTTAAATGGTTTTCCATACCTTGTCTAGAGAGTTTAACCCATACAGTTTCAGCTTTATTTTCTTTATGCTTCCTTTCTATCTCATAATTTAAAGGGGATGGTTTTTCTCTTTCATTTCATTCCGTACAGGTAACTCATAATCAGGAAAATGTGTTTGATCTGCAGTGGATGGATGTCATTGTACTGACACAAGAGTATGTTGAACCTCTCTTGAAAAATATGGCATTACATTTAAAAAGGCTTATAGATGAAAGAGATGAGCACTCAGAGGTATGGATGTGGGTTTTTGCTGAAGAGAAATATAAGAAATACTTCTTTTGAGATGATCCGGCTTACCCTTTTTATACCTAATAGTTTAATGTATGCTCTGCTAGCCTATGTAAGCAAGGATTCCTTACTGCCAGAAAGGTGTTTCAGGTAGTGTTGGTGTGCATACTAGTTGTTGAATACTGTGACAAACTAGGAAAGGTAATAGCAGATGATCTTCTCCATGTAACCAGAGTCTATAACAACTTTAAATAACCTTCCTCTGTAGCTGGAAACAGAAAATCCAAAGCTGTATCAGCTGAACTTTCCAGGAATCGCTAAGCAGTTTGCAAGCCAGTCACTGAAAGATGCCTGTCACATTACTGTGTCCTATTGTACAGGTTTGAACTGGAGCAGGATCCATACTAGGAGAAGGAGCTTTTACGAGCTTATCGTGTGGTACAGTCATTGTTCTGTATGAGAATCAAGAAACAGAAATGTATTAAATAAAAACTGCAATTTATGAGTTGTCTTGGTGGTCCCAGTAGAGTGTGGATACGTTCATGTTGCAATTACTGCAAATGTTCCTTTGACAGCAACTGTCTGTCCAGTTCACAGCCTTGATGAGTAAAACAAACTGGACTGTGAGGCCGGACAATGTGTGGTAATGCTTTTCTGCAACAAAAAGGAAAAGTAAAATACAAGAGATCTTCATATTAGGATAACACCTTTATTTATATGATGAACTAGGAATATTCCTATAATGCTGATGCTTTATTCAGTTGGCAAGGATGCTGTTGCTCACTGAACACCAGTTTCTTTAGAGATACATATTTATCCTCATGTTCAAGGAATTTGTTCCCTTTCATGACCAAATCCATTCTGAGCACTGATAGTTTTGTTGACTTAAAAGGCTAAATATGAGTAGTTTAAGAATAGCCAAATGGTACTGTTAGAGGTGTTTGCTTTTGATTTGCTTTAGGAACAGAGGTGTATTTTAGGGCTTCTAACTTCTTTTAGGGCAAAACTTTTCCATTATTCTTTGCTTCATTTCAGTCTTTGTTTCATTGAGGCAGTGAATTATAGTAGTTTCTGACTTAAAAGGCTTTCTGAATGCAGTTTTGTATTGTTTTATCTCTTTATTTTTAAAACTCCTTAGACTATCATAGAACTCTCAGAAGAACGGGACTGTCTCCGTTTCCTACCTCACGCATCAGCAGCACAATCACCTTGTGGATCTCCTGGCATGAAGCGCACTGAAAGCAGACAGCACCTCTCGGTAGAGCTAGCAGATGCCAAAGCAAAGATAAGAAGGCTTAGGCAAGAGCTGTGAGTACATGTACATCACAGAAGTGTGTTCAGAATTACAGGGGTTTAAATGTTGTTTATTTCACACAGTAGTAGTTCCCTCTAGACAAATCCTTTGTTCTTTCAGGTGTTAAATTGCAGTTTTAAATGCTTTTTTTTACTTACTGTACCCCAGGAAGCATAGTTTTTATAATGTGAGCATATCTGGGGACCAGTGTGACAAATACAACTTTTCATCTGTGTTTGTCTTAATTTGTATTACGAATTATATTAATGTTTTAATCATAAACACATGGAAATCAGTGAACTGGTGCTGTGCTAATTTTGTGTCTTTTGTACTCTGAACTGACTGTGTTTGAGCAATCCCTTGAGCATGTTACAATACAGTACTGAGCTCTTTGTTCTACATAAACTGTTTGTCTTTTAGAAATACAGCTAATCTAATGCAGCCTTGCCTTTTCTCTTACATATTGTGTCCATATTGTTTCAGAGGCAAGTTCTTTGTGCTTCCTCTGTTGTTCATTATCATTAATGACTGTCTGACTGTAGTTCTAATATATCTGTATTTATATATGCTTCTAAGCTTTGCACTTGAGGCAATTATGGGATGACACTCAATAGCAATTACATGGGCAGGCAGGTAGGGACTGAAAGCAAGAGATGTGTCCTCAGCATTCCAGGATTAGTGACAAAAACACCCTTTTTAAAAGGAGATTGTGCTGTAGCGATTCCTTATCAGCAGCATGATTAAGTTACCCGTTTCTTGTTGGAAATAGAGTAAGAAATAGCCATCTGTGGTTCATTCATGGTTTATGAAACATCTTCATTTGTTGCAGATAGGAAGAATTTGTCATTAATTTCCTGTCCCACATCTCTTTGTTTCTTTCTGTGTAGAAGATTCCTTGTCTGCACAACACTTGTTTGCTCATGCCCTTCAATGCTGTTTCACTCTGCAGAGAAAACCATAGAGTGCCATGCCACTTTACAGAGAAAAATGAAAGAAAGAAAGGGAATTCTGCAAGCCAAACTCTAAATCTCTTGACCCACTGCAAACCTGGATGCAGTGAAACAGACCTTGAGTTTACTGGCAGGGAATGGTTATTTATGTCTAAGGAATATATAGTTTGTAAAATGAATAAATTTTATAGCTTGGGTCAGTTACGGTTTCTTACAGTTTCCAGCTTTTACATTCATCCAGTTAAGGGTTTGCCCTCTTCTCCTGCTGATGGTGACCTCTTAGCTAGGGGTATATTCCCCTCCTTCACCTCATCCAAGTGAAAAATTAATCCCGTTGTAACAAAGGTCTTTGTTTTTCACGTTCTAATAAAACCTCCTTTTATCCCTGCTATTTTATGAAGAAAGCTGTTTCAGTAACTGGGTACTTACTCTGTCTTCATAGTCTTGAAACAAATCTGAGCAGTAGTGTAGAGTTAGAGAACAATAACTGTCAAGTGGAGAATCTGTTTCACCCTATAGCAATATGTAATGTTGTTTTAGCAGAGTGAAGTATGTGCAGTCTGAACTTAGAATACAAACATCCCATCTGAAGAGATTCAGTATATAAAACAACTTGATATAGTTTAGAAAGAGCATAAATAAAGAGATTGTTCTTTCAATCCAGCATATCTGATGGAGAGAGGAAACAGGTAAAATTAAATGGAAAGTTGAAGGTAGCAGAAGTCAACTACCAGCTCACTGATCTTTTCTTAGCAGCGTTTGTGATCAGATCATCTCTAGCTGCCTGGGTTAAGTATCTGGTTGATTTACTCAGAGCATCCCCTTCCCCCACTACATCTTGATCTTCATGAAGAATAGAGGACAAAAAGATAGGGCTCTTTTTTTCCTGATGTCTGTATTATTATGTGTCTACTGAAATGAGCCCGCCCAGGATATTCTATAAACAGCTGCACCAAGAAAATTAGTGAAAAAATTGCTGTTATTAGTTTGATTGACAGTTAATAGATAGCCTAAACACTGCACACTGCTATGCTCTGTATAATTTAGTACAATCCTCTCTAGTCTGGAGCTGAAGCATGCAATTAGGGCAACAGTGATGGCTCAGAACATATCACATTTTGCACTCTATTTGAATTCAGTTCGTAAATAAATTTCCTTTATGCATAGCAGTATATTTAAAATACTAGACTTTGATGAGTTAACTTCTGTGTGTGGCATTTGGTATTAAATGCTGAGTGGATTTGATAAATTTAAAATTAGATTTGTTCCAGAGTTGAAAATGTTCAGCTGAAAATCTATTTATAATCTGGTTTTGGCAATGAACCTGGTTTAAGATGCACAGCAGCTAATACAGTTTCATACAAAGGGTCTGTAAAGATGGTTCTTTCAGTTGGATGCAAAACAGCTATTTGAGGCTTGTAATAGAGAAACTCCAGAGCTGGAAATTGCACACCTAATTTTCTGTATTACGTCCTGTGTCTTTCTGTGGAGAGCAATAATACAGGAATATGAATGTTAATAGGAAAGTTACAGTGATCTAACATAGCAGAGAACACATTTGTATTCCTGTATGGTTTCTGAACACCCATGCAGAGGGAAAGCTCTGGTATCTGCTGTGCACAGTCAGCTATGCATAGATGAACCCTTGTATACTTGGAGGCTGTCAAGGAAGATAATTTATGGTGAGATTTGGCTCATTTATAAAAACAACTGGTCCAGTTTTGTTTAAAACAAATATATTTTTCATTAGTATGATGACTTTTAGATTGTATTATATGCTTTAGTCCATTAAATTCTCTTATTTCCTCCTTTTTGTTTCATACATGTATTCCAGAACGTTAAATAATACAGTAACATGTTTGACTATACAATCTATCTTTGATAGATCTGAACCACTGGATATGGTAGGTTTTTTCAACAGTGAATACTGGTTGTTGTGAGGTGCAGTTGAACTTTGAACACTGAGTATTCCATGTCTTTGAGAGAATTAAATATTTCCCTTGCACTTAGTGTTTAATGAACTCATTTATTGAGTATTGAGAAGCTGGAAGTTAAGAATTAGTCCTGTAAAAGCTGTAGTATTCTATGTTTTTCTTATTACAGAGACCTGCATAGACTGAAACAGACACTGTGGTGTTTCCATAAAAGTAAAATTCATTAAGCATTTCATAAAACTAAGGTTGTGAAGTTGCTCATTCTTTTAATGGATAAAGGCATCTGAAAACCTGAATTCTTCTCCATAGGAAAAATAACAAGAATCTAAAGGTGCTTTTTGAATTGGCTTTACCTGCTCTGTGACAGGATGTATCAGTGGTCACTCTCTGGTTCTGCTGGGAAATATTTGGACCTTTTCAATGTACATTTTGAAATTAGTCTAAGTTTGCTTTTGAATGTGAATCTCTGGTGCACATTCATGTGCATTGTCTGGGCTTTTTTACCAAAAAAGTTCCTTATCACAAAAAAAATATCCCTTATTGCACCCCACTGTTTTCTGCTTCACATCTCCATGAAATTCTGGATTAAAAAAGGGAAGTCTCACAAATCTTAGTGTTTTGTTGTCAAATGAGATGATGATTACCATGTTTTGCAGTTACATCCAACTGGTTTGTGTTTTCTCTTTTAAGTGAGGAAAAGACTGAGCAGTTGCTTGACTGTAAGCAAGAACTTGAGCAGATGGAAGCTGAACTAAAGAGACTTCAGCAAGAGGTACAGGGTTTGCAGATGTATTGTTTAATAAAAAAAGGGGGAGAAAAAAGTGGCCACCACCAGAACAATTCCCCTTCCTTCTACCTTTTCTGTGTCTTAGGAAGTATGTTTTCATGCATTTTTTGCACTTTGAGCATCAAATCATAGAATGGTTTGGGTTGGAAGGAACATTAAGATCATCCAGTTCCAACCCAACCCTCCTGCCATGGGCAGGGACACCTCACACTAAACCGTGTCACCTAAGGCTCCATCCAGCCTGGCCTTGAACACTGCCAGGGATGGGGCATTCACAACTTCCCTGGGCAACCCATTCCAGTGCCTCACCACCCTCACAGTAAAGAGCTGTTTCCTTATATCTAACATATAAAATACATGTTTTTTTCTTTAACTTTGTCAGTATTAATGTATATCCCTCTTCATTACCCTGACTTAAGTAATGAAGCAACCATGTTACCCTTCAGCATGTACTGCCCAGTATTCTTGCCTTTAATTTCTGTGTTTTTGTATTTTCTAGAATATGAATTTACTCTCAGATGCCCGTTCTGCCCGAGTGTATAGAGATGAATTAGATGCCCTTCGTGAGAAGGCAATTCGAGTCGACAAGCTTGAAAGTGAAGTCAGCCGCTATAAAGAGAGGCTGCATGATATTGAGTTCTACAAAGCTAGAGTGGAGGTATAGTAAGGAAAAAAAACCACTGAATAACCATCATTTTGTGTTTGGTCTGGCTTTCTCAAAGTTATTTTGATGACTGAAACATTGGGATGTAAAAACGGTGTCACAGCTTCTGGCTCTGGGATATATGATAGTCAGTCTTTGTGATAAATAACAGTTTTTAGGTAAGAGTCCTTGTGTCTAATGGCGTGCAGTCTGATTTGAAGTCAGCAGTATTCACCCTAGCTCTAAGCCAGCAAAACCAGTAGGAGCCTCTGTTTAGGATATTGAGAAATCCGAGGAGGAATTACTTAAAAATAGGCTATAAATGTGATAATTCATTTCTCTTCTTGTGGGTCTTCTAAGAGAAGGTAATTGTCCAAGGAAAGTGTTGAGGAAATAGTGGCTATGCATATAAATAAGTGTAAGATGACTGCATTCAATGAGTAAAATATACTAAAAAGAGATACACTGATACCAGCCAAGAGACACCTACAGTTCTGTCATGAATTAGGAGTTTAGGAAACAAGTCATCAGCATGCAGGATTTTATCAGGCCATAATTCTGCCTGTAAATGGCCAAATTGTTGGGTGAATGTCAAGGTGGCAGAATTTGTGAAAGAAACATTTGTGGGAGACAAAACTAATGAAAGCTTAAAGACATTTTCAAGGTGGTTATTAAAAAAGGAAACTCTTAGAAAAGCTGGAAGAACTCGAAACGAATGCTTGTTGGAAAAATATTATGTTGCCTAGATGTAGTTGCTGAGATACTGGTATGAAGCCCTTTCTTTAGAGTAAAAATGACTAAAAAGCAAAACCAAGATGCTAGGCTAGACTGTGGCATGGAATATTTGTACGTAACTTCTTCATTTAATGTGGCCCCTCGGATTAAGGCCTGGATAGGATCTCAGGCATTCATTCAGTCCTTCTGCTTTAAGCATAGTATTTTTTACATACCCATTCCTCTCCAAATGAAAGCTTGGTATTAGCCAGGGCTTTAGGACCTGAGTGGTGAGGTGTCCACAGCCTTTTGTAGCAGCCTTTCATACTTTAATGATGGCTTTACCAGTTCTGAATTCTGTGTTTTCTCTACACCTTCCAGTGTAGGAACTCCAGAGCAACATCTCAACATTGTGATCTGTGGTAACCTCCAGATTCTCTTCCCACTGAGCTGCTGCCTAGACATGATAACAATATCCCCAATGTTCTAGTTATTGCATCTGAAAAATGTCATAATACTAAGGACCAATGATAGAGCATCCCCTAGAATGAGTTGAAACCTTTTAATAAATGTATACTTCATATGTCACAGCATAAAATAGCTAGTACTGATAACAGCTGATGATAATGAAAAGGGGAAAACTGCAAGGCAAAACCCAAGTATTTTTGATGTTCAATTGTAGATCCTTCATCCAAAATTTCTAGTAGCTTTATTGAGAAATAAAGCATACCAACCAACATGGGTATTGCTTGGTTTTTAATGGAAAATTAAATGGAGAGTTTTTCCAAGGGAACTGCAGTGTAAAAAACGTAACAATGGAATGTACTGAGAGATAGGTGCATGGTGCAGATTAAGATGTTGTTAAAGGGGCTTTAGACATTCCTGGAACTTAAAAAAGTCATAGTTCCCAAGGCTTTTTATTATTTTAAAATTACTTGTTCTTAGCCTTGCTTGTGGAAATTAATTTTATCATCTTACTGTGTAATGTGAAATAATCTGATGAAATTGGAAGAAGCTTTCTCAAGATACACCCAATACATACCTTAGTAGCTGTCACTGAAACATCCATTCTTGAGCAGGCTCCAAACCTGCCTTCACACGCCACTTAAAAACACGGGCTGGGAACCACATTCCAGTTCTGGATCTTTTCTCAGTGCTTGACATATTTTAAACAAGATGTTGCTATTCAGTATGAGCTCAGTGATAAAGGTCCAGTGCTGGGGTTTATGTTCCCAAATTTCCTCAAAGTTTGTTGGCTGTTACCACATGATAGGATACCTGGGGCTGATGGAAAATCAGGTACTCTTGAGTGGTAAGCATTAGCATGAGCTTAATAATGAATCTTAGAAAACCTTTGTGTAGGAGCTACTTGAAAACCATCTTACATGAATGACTTTCTAAGTCATGATTGTATCTACTGCTGTTGTAAGAGGGACTGAATGCATATGTTTAAAAAACCTGGAAAAGGGAAAGAGTAGTGTACAGGATTTGAAATCACTGAAAACATGTTAAAACTGTAAAACCCCCTAAAATTTGTTTACATGTTTCACAGCCTTTAAGCTCTGATTTTTCAAGCATGCTTGAATGGAGACAGATGTTAATTAGTTGGGTTTGCTTCATAATAATAATTATAAGTTAATTTAAGATTTGTGTAGGGAGAAGTATGAAGGATAAATATTTATATGTTGTATTCACTGATCCTTATTTCAGAGTTTGCAGCTGAAGTGTGAAAAGTTGTCTTTATATCATGAGTAAAATTGCCAATTATGTTTTTACCCATTATTATTTTCATCAGATGTCATTAAAAAAATCCTCTATGTACATAAATCAAAGCTGTTTGGGAACTTTGATTGTGATTGTATTTTAAGAACACGGTTGCATTTCAGCATCATGTCCTGACTTTGGGCTTCAGTAAGTTGTAAACCTGATTATGGCCTATAGAAAAATTACTCTCTTAAGTTTTATCCTCCATAACCTGCAAACCAAAGAGTAAGGAGTTCAGTCTAATAAGGTAAATTAGGGACTGAAAAGGAGTATCTCCATCCACCTCCAGTCTTTGACAGTGGCCAATAGTAGATGCTTAGAGGAGAATAAAAGAAAAGGGCAAGCACTTGGTGGTACTTTCCTGTTGTGCTCTCCAGCCTCCAGCTTAGGAAAATAACACTCAGAGATGGTACTTCGGGGCTTTCTGCCCTTCTCTTGCATGAATTAGGTAACTCTCACACATGTAAGCCTTTTACATCTACACAATAATGTAGCAACAAGCTCCACAATTCAGTTCAGTGGTGTTGAAGTAATTCCGTTTGTTTGAGCCTGACGCCTGTAATTTATATTTGATGTCAGTCTTTTGCTTAGCTGTAGTCCGTATACGTGCAATACGTCTTTCCAGATCACATCTCAAATCACAGACATATTTATGATTTGATTGTAGTTATGAACACCTTGCTTATTCCTGTATGGTTTAGGGACTATTTAATTTATCTTAAATTATATAGAATTTACTTTTCATTAAGATTTCTTAAGTTAGTTATGTGAAATTGCTGTAAATATGGGGGTTTTATTTAAGTAGTCTACTACAGCTTCCAAATAAATGTTTTAGCATTAAAGCAATCTTTCTAAAACTAATTATCATGTGTATCAATGTTTGTATGGAAAGGAAATACTTCTGTTGTGAGTTTTTTCTTGTTGCTTAATTCTTGCAGGAGTTAAAGGAAGACAATCAAGTGTTGCTAGAAACAAAGACAATGTTGGAAGATCAGTTAGAGGGGACCCGGGCCCGTTCTGATAAATTACATGAGTTAGAAAAAGAGAATCTACAATTAAAAGCTAAATTACATGATATGGAGATGGTAAGTGTAAATGGAGAATGGCAGAGACAACTGATACGCATTGAATTTCATATCCATTTTTAGTAGAAGGACTTCCAGTCCCAATTGTGGGAGAGAGGAGGAAGGAATGTCTTGATTTACTATAACAATTTCCAGATACATGTTCCTACAGTAGCTTTGGTTCTGCCTAGGGAAGAAAAAGTTGGAAGGCAGTACTCTTCCTAAAGGTAGGACAGTGTTTAATTGGATAACTAAAATATTATAAGGGATACAGAGACTCATTGTAAACATGGTAGGATCTGTTAGTTTTTTATGTGAAGATAGTCTGTTATCACTTAAATACTTGGATGCAAGAGGTTATTCATATTTCAAATCCTGGCAGTATAGTGACATATTTATCAGAAGGTTATTCCCAGAATAATTACTGAGTTTAACCAGTTCTACTCCAAAAAGTAAATATAGAATCATAAAATCACAGAATAGTTAGGGTTGGAAAGGACCTTAAGATCATCCAGTTCCAACCCACCTGCTGTGGGCAGGGACACGTCACACTAAACCATGTCACTCAAGGCTCTGTCCAACCTGACAGAGTTGATCTGTCCAATATGCTAAAATATAAAGCCATATTTTGATATATTATTACACATTATAGTTTAAACTTTCTGTCCTGATACTTTGAGAGAAGTGAACTTTGAAAAAGAAATAAGTAATCATTGCCATAGGTTCTGATAAATAGAGGTTTTTCTCTGCATAATCTTCTTTGCTAGTTGTAAGTTCTCCATACTTTTTCACTCCCTGTCTTGCTGTGTGTTAGGACACCAGAAAATGCACTTTTGTATTTCTCTGTGGCATACTTGATACTAAAATACTGTGTGTATGTTGAGACATCTTTTTTTTAATGTTACATGTGAAATACCTTTTAAGGAGCGTGATATGGACAGAAAGAAGATTGAGGAACTCATGGAGGAAAATATGACTCTAGAAATGGCCCAGAAACAAAGTATGGATGAATCATTGCATCTTGGCTGGGAACTTGAACAGATAAATAGGACTACTGAACTTTCTGAAGGTAAACCTAGTAATACTTGCAACTTAATAGATAAAATAGAAAACTTGGAAGCTCATTTAAGGTTCTGTATTCTGCAGCACAGATCTTAAGTTATCTTGCTTTATTGTTCTCCAAGTTAAAAAAGGCTTTTTAAGGCTTTTCAGAGTAATAGTTTGCAGAGATAGCTATAGCAAGAGTTTTGAACCTTCCAACATAGTGTGCTTGGTCGTACATTGGATCCATACAAATTATTTGTGGAAACGTAGAGATATATCCTCAGTAGCAGGAGACAAATCTCTGCTGTGATTAAGAGCATCAGGATGAATAGAACATTTCCTTTTATGCATCTACAGTGTTAATTGTTGGGTAAGGAGGGTGGGTCATTAATCCTGACTAGCTCTATTCACCAGGAATGCATTGGAGGACTGTCAAAACCTTCAGTCCCCTAAGCCTAAAACTGAAAAGTCCCAAGAACTCAAGGTAATAAGTAACCTTTTTTTAATGGTGTTTTTCTCTTACAGTGCCACAGAAATCACTTGGTCATGAAGTGAATGAACTGACATCAAGCAGGTTACTGAAGTTGGAGATGGAAAACCAAAGTTTGCTGAAGACAGTGGAAGAACTACAAAGTACAGTGGGTTCGGTAGAAGGCAGTAGCTCAAGGATCCTGAAAATGGAAAAAGAAAACCAAAGACTTAGCAAAAAGGTAATCATCAGTGCCTGGTTTGGACTGTGCATGAGTTACTTGATGCTGCTTGCCATTTTATGAATTGCTGTTGGTTTAGGTAAGGTATTATAGAGCCTGAACAGTGTTTGTCAGTTTATGGTAAGAAAGAAAACCACCTCAGAGGTTTTTATGTTTTCTGGTTTTGCTTTTTCATTGATGCAAGACTGTGACCATTTTATTCAGAATGGTGTTATACCATTGAGGAGAAAATTATTGACATATTGGGGACATAATAAGTAATGGAAGTGTTTTAAGATACTTGATAACTTTATATTAATTTTTGTAATTATTAAGTAGGGGAAATTATGTGTGCATGGGTGAAGGGTGATAAGGCTAAACAGAAAAACTTGGTCATGTATCCTCATTCATAATTGAGAAAGCGAGAAGACGGGCCAGCGAACTGATGAGCAAGTGAATTAGAGGAGTCAGATTTATCTGTGCTGATCTACAATATTTTACTCTCCAAATTATCTGTATCAAGTAGAGTCATTTAGTGATATTTATAGAGAATAAAAAATGAGAAAAAAATGGGAATTAATTACAGTGGAGTGAAATGAAATAGCTTTTTCTTCAGCAATATTTCAGATGTTAGACTATTCTTGGAATGGGTAAGAGATCATTAAAAAAACTAAATTGAAAGAAATCCCTCGTGTATTCCATGCTCCTGTGCTTTTTCTGATTTCTTAACAATATGGTGGATTTTGCAGCAGCCTCTTTGCTGCTTTGGGTTTCTGCACAGTACTAGAATGAAGCTAGGAATGTGCAAAAGAAGGAATAGGTATATAAGGTACGTTATATAATATATATATAAGATGTAGGTACATAATGTACAAGAAAAGTTGGGGCTGTTCAGCCTGGAGAAGCTGCTTGGAGACCTCAGAGCAGTTTCCAGTGTCTGAAGGGGGCTCTAAGGATGCTGGAGATGGACTCTTCATCAGGGACTGTAGTGATAGGACAAGGGGTAACGGGTTCAAACTGAAATAGGGGAAGTTCAGGTTGGATATAAGGAAAAAGTTTTTTTACTGTGAAGGGGGTGAGGTACTGAAATGGGTTGCCCAGAGAAGCTGTGGTTGCCCCATCCCTGGCAGTGTTCTCAAGGCCAGGTTGGAGAGAGCCTTGGGCAATGTGGTCTAGTGTGAGATGTCCCTGCCCGTGGCAGGGGGTTGGAACTGAATGATCTTAAGGTCTTTTCCAACCCAAACCATTCTATGATTCTATATAAGCAAGCAATAGTAGGTCCTTGTGATTGTCTGACACTGATCCAACCACTCTGGATGTCTGGCAATATGTCCTTTTCCTCACTTGCCCCTAGAAACAATGTTCTGAATGGTGATCAATTCAGCAGAAAGCCTGAAGTAGAACAAAATATGTTATGAATCCTGTACACATCGTCTGCTTCTATCTTCTCCTTTGCAAAAATCAGTGAAAGTGCCAATATCCCTATAAAATGTGCACTGGTCTGCTAAGCAAGGGACCAGGAACACCTGAGTTTGAGGGGAAGAGGGAGAGGGAAGCGGAAGACTGGTCAAACATTAGTATTCTCATCCCAACAGAAGGATTTAATTCAAGTTCCAGCCTAATTGTTGCTATGCTTTTTGCAAATTCCCTTCTGGTACCTTTTGTGATTTTATTGCTCTGTATTCTTTAGCAGCAATTTAATGTATAATTCAGATAACTTGTTTCTAAAAGCGTTCCCCTGCCTGGGATCTGAGTTATGTCTGGACTCCTCTAGGATCAGGTAATGCAGCAATGGACTTGAGATAGAATGTGAACCTTCCAGCAGATGATTGTTTAAAAATACAATGCATATGTTGCTTTTAAGTGACTAATTACAACTTACACCTGAGAGAAAAATCACACTTGTCTATTTTCACTTATGAGCAGTTTTGTTGTCTGGCAGCATTGCAGGCTGGAACCATTTGCCAAAACAAACCTCTTTGTTTAATTCCCAAGGAATCATCATAGTATCTCTTGAAAGAGTTAAGTAAAATTAAACACTCAGCCCTTATAAGTTAAAAGGGACTTGGAGGAGCAGTTTAAATCTCACTAAAATGGAATTTTAAGAGAAAAAAAAGATGCTGGGAGAGGTATCCAGAGCCTAATAAAATCTGATGTTTTTCTTATGCAAAAGTACTTTATAGATACAGCCTGAGCCAGGGAAAAGTCTGGCAGAAATATATTTACTCCTAGAAGAGATGAATTGTTTCAGATAAAGAATAGAAAATTCCATGTTATTCTTAACTTTAACCTTTTAATTCATTTTTATAAGAGTACCTCCAACCCAGCTCAGGATAATGCTGTTGTCATTTTTAAGTACGTTGTAAAAAGCTTGTTTCTTTTTCCCTAGCTTGAAGAGCTAGAGAACGAAATTAGCCAAGAGAAACAAAGTCTTCAGAACAGTCAAAATCTGAGTAAGGATTTGATGAAAGAAAAAGCACAGCTTGAAAAGACACTTGAAGCACTTCGAGAAAACTCAGAGCGACAAGTGAGTAGCAGAATTGAACGTCTTAATGCTGCATTGCACTGTACTGTTCTCTTCCTGTGCTTTTTTACAGGCATAAAGGGACTGTCAATGTAGCAGACTTGCCAAAAGGACCTATCTGCAGCAAAATAGCTTGTCTGAGACCTGCAGCCAGTGAGAGACATGACTCATTTTTAGCTGAGGCTTTACTGTTAGTTTTAGAACTCTTAGTGTTCCGTAATGCTGCTGTGGCTTTCGTGGGCTGCGCATTTGCTGTGGTTGCTTAGAGGGTGTAGCTCAGCCAAAACAGAAAACTGGGAACTTTGGAGGTAAGCCAGGCACCTCTCAATGGAGGAAAACAGGTTCCAGACAGCTGGGCAGTGTTTGAAGTAATGCTGGAGTACTAATGAGAATTACAGCAGCCTGTCCCTCGATGGGACCAGACCAGTGTAGCAGAGCTGCTCTGCTGCTGACTGTGCCTCCGGTGTCACCCAGTCTTGTTTGTCTGGGGTAGGATCCATCATACCCAGCTTCATCATATTCCCCTATACAGCAATGTTTTCTAGCTGTGGCTTGTAGGTGGATGGCAGAATGTATTTTTGGTTGCCAGAAACTGGGTCTTTGTAAAAGATTTGAACTGTATTTGGGAAGGTTCTGGATGTCACTGGTTTGCCTGTGTCTAATGGGTGCTAACACCTTTTCAAGGGCTTTGCAAAGCAATTCAGGGGGCCTGTGGAAGGCAGCCATTAGGAAACAAGAATTATGGAAACTTCAGGAAACCCCATATTTAGTAATCAAGTCCTTCAGAATCAGACCTGCAGTTATCTTTTATACATTCCACTGATTCTTCTTGATGAGGTCAGCATCTTTTTAGTTTAAAGTACAGCATTTTGAAATACAGAATGTTGTATTTCAAAGATCCTGATAGATTTAAAGGCCCAATTTAATCAGTAAATGAAATTCCAGACATAGAAAAGAAAGGAAAAAAAGCTTGGCATTGAAGCTTTACTTTCATTTAAAGAGAACAGTAGGGATAACTTTAAAGAAAATAAACCAGCTTGTTTGTTTAGAAGTGTTAATTGCTATAAAAATTGATTTATGCATTGTATTAGAAGTGTACTCCAGGGAAAAAAGAACTAAGACTTTCTGGAATAAGTCCTAAGTCCCAGTTCAACCATACATAAGTTGTTTTAAACGTGTTGGAGTAGGACTGACATTCAAGTGGGACTATTTCTGCTTAAAATAACATACTTAGGAGCTGTGATAGGTTAGCAGCATCTTTCATGTCTTTTACAGATCCTGTGCTGAAACTTAATGGGAGTCAACTATACAAGATTTATTTGATTTCATTAAAATTATGGATGCATTGATCATGATTTTTTGTTTAGTTTGGATTCTAGAGGCAGAATTGATGGAAAGGAATTGTGCATGTGCAGTAATGTAGAAGAGAAGCTGCATGGAGACCTCAGAGACACCTTCCAGTATCTGAAGGGAGCCTACAAGGATGCTGGAGAGGGACACTTCATCAGAGACTGTAGTGATAGGACAAGGGGTGATGGGGTTAAACTGAAACAGGGGAAGTTCAGGTTAGATGTAAGGCAGAAGCTCTTCCCTGTGAGGGTGCTGAGGCGCTGGCACAGGGTGCCCAGAGAAGCTGTGGCTGCCCC
>JANHGB010002265.1:0-13870 GCA_026283785.1 Coracopsis vasa | reverse complement strand
TTAGAAAATAAAAAAGTAAAGTTACATGAAGTGAAACATATTTCTTGGGAATATATGAAAGAGACTGAAGAATGATATCTTAATGCCATTTCTTAGATGTAGGTTTGCAAATGTCCACTATATATATACACATATATATATATATACACACACAGAAAACCAAAACAAGAAAGATGGTCATGGATTGTGGGAATTAAATTGTCTCTTTTCCTAGCATATCATCCAGGATCCTCCATTTGTGGATAATTTGGGTTCATGTGATATTAACAGTCTATATCCAGCAAACTGTAGAATGATAGATGAGGATAGGTTACTTAAATATCTTTTCCCTCATTGAATGTGCACTGTTAAACAATCATTTAAGTGCTTTTGTAAGGAAACACTACACACTTGCACAGTAAAACCCACAAACTGTTCTTTTGTGGCTATTAGTATTAATTCATTGGCATTTCTAACAAGCACAGCCTAAATTTTCATTTTGTTTTCCTTGTGGCTTAGGAGAAAAGAAAGGAAAATAAAATCAGATAGTTTCACAGGGAAATAGTTTCTCCTTTACCAAAAAAAGATCCCCTAAGATCCTTGAACTTGATATATTTTTTTCAATTTTACTATTTACATAGGTATTTACAAACTTTATGCATCATTTACACAC
Organism: Coracopsis vasa; assembly: GCA_026283785.1. Taxonomy (NCBI): domain Eukaryota; kingdom Metazoa; phylum Chordata; class Aves; order Psittaciformes; family Psittacidae; genus Coracopsis; species Coracopsis vasa. Next base: position 13,218 of record JANHGB010002265.1, on the reverse strand, counting down.
TTTCTATACATTATGTCAAAATATATGAGCATCCTGTCTACAATACCACCAGATTGAGCCTTGTTTGATTTTTCAACTGCTTGAGAAAGAAAACTGATTTTTGCTAATGTTTTAAGGTACCTGATGTCAAACTCCTAGCTTGCAAATATTTCACACCTGACACATTAATGCATTGTAAGTCAATAGCTCTTCTGATTCCATTAAAAGAAAAAAGCTGCCCTTTTACACATGAATGTAAATCATAACATACTTAATTTACTCTCACATCCAAAGTCCAAATTCCAAACCATTTTTATGTCTGCAGCAGTAACTAACAAAAATTTATCTGGTATTCTTGAAGCTTGACTTGATTTCTACTCATGCACTCCCATGGCCATTAGCAAGAACATCCTTCGGATATTCAACACATATCTGAATATAATCAACAGTATCCAATATGTAAATGATTGTGACACCAGCCACTTGTGTCAAAAATATCTGTGCCTCACCATGATGATTGTCTGGAAGTTGCTTCTTCTGCATCTAAAGTGAGCTCTGTTCCTCAGCTCACTGAAAAAACTATACTTGACAATAGATTAATTCCCCTTTTTGACCAGCTATACTATGTATATATTTATTAGTCAAAGACAGAAAATAGAAATTGAATGTAGGTCATTAATTTCTGTATTAAATTATTTGGACATTGCTTTATTTTCAATGAGTTTATTTGCTCATCTACTACAAGAAAAGCTTAAAAAGATTTTAGGGATCAGGAGATGAATATCAAACTATCTGAGTATTTTTGTGTTCTTTTCTCTCTTGAAGATCTTCAAAAGGTGGAAAATGTGTTTTCTGTACAGGTCTAATCAAATGCATATTTTACTTTGAAAAAGGTCTTTTTTTGCGCCCCCCCCCACCCCCGCTTCTTGTTTTCACCATTCTTTGTATGTTAAAGTTTATACTGATGTCCTGTATAGAGTAAACGCAATAATTTCCTGTAGTTAGTTTTGCGGTTTAGCACAAACTCCTTCTTTGAGTAGTGGAGTATAGTTAGTGTCTCTGAATGGTTCTAGAAAGTTACTGCCTGCATAAATTCAAGTAACCAACTAAAGTGTGCAGAAGCTGATATTAAATTGTCTGTATAGGATATGCTGTTACTTCAAGAGGTCACATCACTCAATATCAAAAGTTTCAAAGCTTCGAAGTTTTCCTCAGGTACCTAGTCTTCTTTTCTGAAAACAGAAAAAGTGAGGTTAGAAACTTGAGAATCAGTGCAACAGTGTATTTCTACACTACATTTTCCATGGAGGCTTTATTAAACACAATTATTTGTATCTCTAAGTGCCCTAAATGCATTAAGAATATGTTTTGAACCCTGCACTTACATGAGCTACCTCTGTACGAAGTTAATAAGTATCATGTTTAGAAACTATTTCTATGTTTTCCAAGTGGAAATACCTGAAAAAATGACAACTTATTGCTGGCCTCATGGAAAACAGAATGTCTTATTTGAGTGATGTTTTTTGCTACAATTTATAAAAAGTTGTAAGGTGACTAACAGTGAATTGTTTTATTAAACCAATAATCAACAATAAGCTGCAAAGTGTATCTAACAAAATTAACAAGTGTAAGAAAGTGAAATATGATTTGGCCTTGAACAGGCTTTGACTCTCTTACTCCAAGATTTTGCAGGTATTCTGAAGATCATAACACTCTAACTCTTTTAGGATAATGTTGTGCGGTAATGGTTAATAATATTACCATTTCATCCATTTCATTTATATTTACAATGCCAATACAAGAAAGCCCATCATCATCAGAGTGATGCTTTCACCAAAAAATGAACACTAAACTTGTGTTAGATGCTTTTATTTCTGTATTATGAGTAATCAAGAACTGAACCATTCTTTATAGCCTTTGTCTTCTAGCCTCTAAAAAAACCCTCAAAAAAACCCAACCAGAAAAAAAAAAAAAATCCCAAAGCCCCTCAGTGTCTTTTGAAATCCTCTCATTATTTCTTAAGACCAGACAGATGCTGTAAAAAGGCAGCAAATACATAAACTGTTTCTTTCTTCTATAACTGCAGTTAAATAGGATGAAAGATCTTTGTCATGCTCTCTCTCTCTAACCTCATGCTGCAGGTCACTACAGTAATGATCTCTCACAGCTGGTTCCCTCATTAAGCTCCTTAGTGATTATATCTAACTAGTTCTCTTATGTAAAACCCCAAAATTAGACACATGATGAAATTACCTCTTGATTCATATTCATAAACACGTAGAGTTCAAGTATTAGACACATAACTTTATATGAAACTTAGAACAAGTATTAGATATGAATATTACAATTTCACCAAAGCATACTCACAAAAAAAAAAAAAAAAAAAAAAAAAAATTGGAATCAAGCAGGAATCCAATTTCCCTAATCATGATGTAATACGAAATGAGATAATCTGCTGCACCAAAGTTAAGGTATTACACAGAAGATTTTGCTGCTTCTGATTTCACCACTAAAAATAGTATCTGCAGATGATTGGATTGAATATTTCCAAGGGTTTCCATCCTGAATCCCACCTCTGTTTAATGTTAAAAGTGTTTTACACTTATTAGTGAATCCACTAAAATATTACTGATTATTGCCATCTGAAATAATAAAAAAAACCCCAACAACTATCTTCCTCTTTGTAATTTCCTATATTAATACTTGGGACTTATGATCTCCTGAAGTTTGTTGATATGTTTATTCCACTCCAGCAGAAGCAGTTGTCTCAATTCAAGAAATGATTATATTGACAAAACAGATTTCTTTATTGGTGTCTACTCATTGCCAAACCTGAGGCCTGAGTGGTGTTTCAGTATGTTTTTTCCTATTTTCTTGAATGTCATATTTTCTTTTTCTTCCAATTTTTTTAATAATTTTACTTCCCTGTATTGTTATATTGCATAGGCACTCTTCTTTTTTTAATTAAATTTCCACATTTTCATGTTTTCTCTTAATGTTGTAAATAAGTTTACTTACAACATACTTCTGTAGAAACAAACAGCTAAATACAACCAGTATATTTTTGGAAATCACCTTTTTAAAATACAAAACAAAACATATTTTGAATGCTTTTGATATCTAAATCTGTTTCTTCTTTAAAATCCAGCTATTGGTGAAATTATTTTCAAATCACTAACTTTTCAAGCAAATTCCTTTCTTCTTCAGATTTTGTCATGGCTGGGCCCATATTTGTTTGAATATTACAATAACCGGAATTAATTGGTAATGACTAGTCCTAGGTACAGCTGTATGCAAAGAATGTAGCATCCATGAATTTGTGATTCAGCAACACAATCAAAGCAATTAAGTCTCACATTTATTTTGTAATGTAATATGTGCACAGCTTTTACAACATGTGCTCTATAGCTTTCCATCTCCTAGGCTTGGTCTCAGGCCAATGGTATTTCTTTGTCTGAAAAGTTTGAGTTTAATAAGTTCAGCCAGTTCTGAGTTCTGTGTGTAAGAAAAAATACAGTAATGTTTCCATATGTTCCATTTGGAATTATTGCGCTTGACTAACTCCAAATGGCTGAAACTGGAAACATCAAATTTAGCAAGCCTATAACACTCATCAAGAAAGGACAGACAGCACAGCCTCAAAAGAAACAAGATTTAAAGTTATGAATATTTAAATTTGGCATATTTACAAATGCATACAGAACATTTTTCATTCTGTTTCTCATGGTACCCTCAGGCTATCAGCATTTCCTATACTGGGTGCACATCAAGTCCCTTTAGATTTAAATTACTTTAACTGCTCAAAGCCTTACAGTGATAAGAGACTCAGCTTTTCAATATCTATTGGGAAAACCAGTTTTTCTTACACCTCTTGGTGTAACACAAACTTGGGCTTCTTAGGAATAATTTAACCCTTTAAGTAATTTAAACCTTTAAAAGATGAATAAATATTTGGCAAATTTGCCATAAAAGGGGGTGAACAACAGTTGCACCTTGGGTAGTCAGCAGCATAAATTTTCCTTGACATTTATTTGGTGTTTCTACTCAAATGAAAAAACAGATTTTGACTGCTGAGACACAGTAACATACAGAAACTCAGTTTTAGGTGTAATTGCAACTTCGAATGTCTCATGTTCTCCCAGAAACACATGAAGGCACTGTTCCCTTTCCCTTTCCCTTTCGCCTTCTCTTTCGCTTTCCCTTTCGCTTTCCGTTTCCCTTTCCCTTTCCCTTTCGCTTTCCCTATCCCTTTCCTTTTCTCTTTCTCTTTCCCTTTCCCTTTCCAGGATGTTGCAGAAGTCACTTCTGCATCCATGACCCTACTCAAGGGTAGAGCATGCCCCTCAGCCTGACTTCTGCAGAGAGTTTTAAGCCATTTTTTAAAATTACTCTTCCACAGGAAAAGGAGGAGCCCAGAAATTCCCAGACCACAATGCTGGATTTAGCTACAGGAAAAGCTGGTAATTTCCTAGGTGGCAGATTTCTGGTGGGGAAAATGTAGTTATGGTACTATTTTCTTTTTTTTGGCATAATGAAAAGGAAGGTCAGCAGCTATTGCCCCTGAAGGAGTAGCTGTGGGAGAGGTGCTACTGCTTCAGAGGAGACGGTAATTTCCATCAACAGCAATTGTCTGCTTTTCATCCAGGGATGACTTTCCAACCTTTCAGTGTCAGGGTTAGTTTCTTCTTTTCTTTCACATCTTTCTACCTCTTTCCCTTTTTTTTTGGTGTTTTATTTGATTGTTTGTTTGTTTGTTTGTTTTACCTCCTCTTGCCATAACACAAACATCCCAACACTACTTACTGACTGGAGAGGTAAAGTTCATTTTCCCCCACACTGCTGAGAGCTCTGGTGTTTGCTTTCATTTTCTTTCAGAGTCTTGTGCTGTAATTCCAGAGAATAATTAGAGATATTCCATCCAGGCTGGACTTCTGAATTTTTTTTCTCCCTGTCAAGTTTCAACTACTTAAAATAGAAATGTTTAATAAAGGAAAGAGAACAAATTTTGATGCTACTAACTTTTAAGCTATTTAAGTTGCAGCTGTATTAGCCATAGCTCAAGTGAACCTTGGTCTGGGAGCTGCATGATCAAATGCAGTTACAGAATAATTTAGACCAGTAGAATATTTCAGTAATGAAATAGAATTTCATTCTATGTACATTTAAAACTCTCACTTGTCACTTGTTCTTGAGAGTCAGGCTCCATACACATTGTAAGTTCCTGAACAAAATTAGAATAAATTGTTCAACTTCATATCACTAGCTGGCATTGTCAGCTGATGATTCCCAACCCTATAATATCTTGCAAGTGTGACAGAGTGTGATAGTTTCCAGAAACTTGTACAGATAACTAGCATATAAATATCCAGACAAAAAGTCTTTGCTGAGAGTAGCTTATTACTTTCTGGACCAACAGCTCTTCCTACACTGTTCTTATAACGGGACTATTTTCAAATGATTAAAAACACAGAAAGGGATCAGAGGTCAGAACAATGACCACTGTAGTATCTTCAATTTTATGGCTCAAATGATTGAACAGGTGATTGTGTAGTAGAACCTATGTATTTTATTTGTGAACTAACCTTTGACCAAGTACTATAGCGTGAAAATACTTCAAGAGAGTTTACAAATGTGACATTGGTGAAAAAAACTTAAAATATTAATCATGTTGTTGCTTTCCACTAGGTTTTTAAATTCTTTTGCCTCACTACTCATTTTATTTCTGGGTACTGACAGCAGTCATTTCATTTGCCATTGGAGCCCAGACACTTAAACAATGCATTGTATCCGCATATTCTGTTGATTTTTGATAACAAGTTTTGGTCTGTTTCTACCAGACATCTTTCCTGCTTATTCTACATCCTCCATTCTTACTTGCAGATTTTACTACATCGACATGCTTTCCTTTACTGCACTTATTAACTATTCCACAAGCTACTGTTTTCCCCTTAGTAATGCCACATTATTTAAATATTTATGCTTATCTTTGTTAAGAAATGTTTTTTCCTGTGTTATAGTGATGTTATATAGAAGCATCACAGTGTTATAAAATGTTTATACGCAATAACATATTTACAGCATTTTGGTATGCTTTTGTTTTCTTCTAAGGCAAATATGAATTGTATCTTGATTAGTATGTTTTTATCTTGTGGATTCAGCAGTACCCTCGTTGGATAAACTTCTAAACAAGAATAACCAGAGAAACCCAAAGTCTTAAGTCATAGTGCAACCAATATGGTTTGTCAAATTTACTTATTCTACAATAAAAATTCATGCTTATTTTTCAATATAAGTTCAGTGTAAGCCTGAAGTAAAAGAAATGTAAGTGATGGAGAGGAAGAATGTTCCTGTAGGAACCCACCCAACACCATCCATTTTGATGTTAGATACATTATACGTTTTCTTTAACTCTTAGAAATAATGGCTAAAACGAGGTCCGCTAAATGAATGGGTACATAAATAAATCTATGTCCTTTCCCTTCGCTTACTAAAAAATGGAGTGTATTTCTAAAGTAGACTTCAATTGCTGCATCAGAAATCACAATGAAGCCCTCTGTTGCCGTGGCCAATGTGTCAGTTTTAATGGCAGAAAACTTACAAAAATGAGGGATGCAAGTCAACAGAAGTTAGCACTACTTTGAAACAAAACAGCTCAGTGATTTCAAATTAAATTACTGTGATTTTTTTGTGCATCATAGTATTTGCTTTTTTGACCTTTCAATTCATTTCAAAATTGAAAGAGCTGTCAAAACAGACAGGTTTATGATGAACAGAATTTCTACTTTTTGATCAACTCTAATAAGGCACATTTCATGGGAACACATCACTACAGCTATCTAAACCATCTCAATTACTATTGATTAGAATATATCGCTAACAGAATGATGTTACCAATTAGTCTCTGAATCTATTAGAAAAAGTGAGAGTTGAAAAATTATGAGCATCCTGATCATTAGGAGTTTCTCCTAACTGTATCAGTTACTAGTTTAAATCCTGAAACAATGGAGCTAATATAATTTTTTGTTCCCCCCTTTTTTATATAAAATATATTGCTTTCTATATATCCCATATGTTATTTTTGTTCCTTTCCAAACTAAACAGTCACCATTGCTTTAATATCTCCTAAGTAGCTGGAATTTTGAGGTTAGACAACTAAAATAAGCAGGTTCCAAAGCAACATTAAATAGAGTGTTTATTTAAACATCCCCTGAAATCCGTTTGTCTACTTGACCTAACTACTGACTTAAATGCAGTAAGAAGGCATTTTAACACCATTAGTATCTGGATTCCAGCCAAAGAAAAGCTTCTTACTTTATATCCCTTTAGACTGCATTGATGAAACAGCCTAAAAGTAGGTTTAGTATCACTTAATTCATTTTAAATTGTAAGGTAACTCCCAGACTGAATTGCAGTGAGACAAATGCAAAGGTCTGAAGGTTAAAGGACCTGTCCCAGGTTGGAGTTTTCCTAACACATGCAACAACATTATGGCTTAGTTTTGGACAATCATAAAAGAATTTAATCCTACGTGGCTTTTGTAATTGTATTGAGGAGACTTTTTTTCTACTCTTTCACTCCAAGATGACTTTTTTTTTTTTTTTTCTCTTGTGTTAATGCCTTTAGCAGAGTGAAATTAAGCAGTCCAGATTTCTAATGCAAACTGCTCAGGGACAAGATGCTAAGTGATTCTAAGTGTTTTGTTGAGAGCCACTGTTTAAGTAAACATTACAAATTATGGTTGTGTAGTTTATAACATAGATTGAAGCCCTTGAGCAATGTATTATTCATAAAATAAGTCACTTTATCAGTTTGATCATGTTCCTTTTCTTTAAAGAAGAAGATGACAAGGATTTTGGTCCTGTTACGGAGGCAGCATGTTAAATGGCAGGAAAGACACACTTTCATTTTCAGACCAGGTCTTTGATTATTTGGAAAAATGATGTGATTTTCTTAAGATGTCCTTTCATATGCTATAACACATCTAGCACAATTGGCTAACAAAAAATGTATTACACACTAATTTCAACAGCATAATTCATGACATCAGCTTTTTGGCTGTACTTTATTTAAATTTTATGTGTTTTTTTTATTTGTATTTAATTTTATTTATATAAATGAAAAGTACTTTGTGATGAAAAACAAACAAAAAAAAATCCATGACAGCATGGGCACAAGGAACTATGCAACAATGCATCAAATAAAGTCTAAGAAATACGTTTGTATATTGGATTTATTTACATAGGGATGTATTAGGTTCTATCATCACTCATAGTTTCTAACTGCAGCTTAGGTTCTATTATAACTCATATGCTCAACGTGAAGATTAAAACCAGATATCTGTGAGTTATAATCACAGTCTTCTCTGGTCCCCTACTGGATGTGAATCTGGGAAAGAAGAAAATGTTCGTGCAACACAGGAATTTCATGATATGCAAGGATAGAACCACTGTTTCTGTGGTTGTCTTATACGTGCATATGTTGTATTCCTTGATGACAGGCTAATGTTAACATGGATGCACATTCAATATCTGAAAGTTTTATGTAAGGAAGCATGGGCAATGAGCAAGCTTAGATGTTCTATATTGAGTGTGTTGTAGAACTGTGTCTCAAGAGTGTTTATGGTTGCAGTCTGTACGCACTCCTCCTGGGGAAATATTTTGAAAGAGAAGGAAAGTTTAGGGCAAAGAAAACTTAGGGGAGAAATAGGGTTTTAATTATTGTAACAGACAACATGATTTTGCATAAAATGTTTTTCTTGGCTACTGCTGCAATAAATAAATTTCTGACACGTGTAGTAGCACCCTAGTAAACCAGTATTAATGATAAACATAATGATGGTTTATCCATCTGGGCTTTATCAATTTTAACTATTTATGTTCACCCTTCTAATAAAAGTTCATATAATCTTAAGGTAATCTTTACATGTTATTTGTGAAACTGACTATTTATCGCCCAATTCTAACTCCCTTCTCCCAACACTGATTATCATAGGATAATAGAACAGTTAGGATTGAAAAAGACCTCAGGATCACCTATTTCCAACCCCCTGCCATGGTCAGGGACATCTCCCACTAGACCAGGTCACCCAAGGCTCTGTCCAATCTGGTCTTGAACACTGTCATAATTTTTCCTTTTTTTGGTCTGTGACTACATACATATTCTTACTGAAGGAGCACAGACTTTGTCATAACTGTTGTTTCCATAGTGAAAGCTGGTGACAGTCATGGTAGCTGATGACTCTCATATTGCATTTTGCTACTTTTTTTGATGCATAGCATGTTCAGTTCATTTTGTCCTTCAGTACTAAGTGCTAGATGGATCATATATACCTTAATTTGTGACACAGTAACCTAGATTAAGGTTAGATTTCAAGGGTATGCAATGCCTTAGCAGCTGATTTTTAAATTAGTTTCCTCCTTGGAGTCTTCCTTCTCAGGTATGAAATGCTGGTAGAAAAGACCTAATTCACACACAGGATAAAAAAAGGATTCTTCATCTTCTGCAAATAGTCACCAATGTATATCTAAACATACGCAGTATTATATGATAAATCATGCAATTGTTGCTTGCTGTGGTCTTTTTGCTGCCCTAAGTACTGGTGCAGGTTGGTAAAGCATTCATGAATCATGCAAGTTGCCTCCTACCAGGCCAGCAAAATTATCTTCTCCACACTAATCATCAATATCATTGACCTTTGTCATAAAACTTGGGTTGTTCATATCTATATCCCATTAGAAGTACCATCCCACAACCACCTTTTTGGGTCTATTAAAGTCATGTCAGAAAGAACCATTGACTTCTTGTCAACCACATCCAACCTTCCACTTTAATACATCCACGGATGTCCCACTAATCACTTAGCAAACAATGCATGATATGCACCAAGCAATGAGAAGTGAAGGAGAGATCTTTGGAGGATCCTGCCCTCTTCCAGGAATGGATTTGATGGTGACAGTGATAAATAATACAGGACACATGATATGCTTTCTCCCCTATCATGAATTGTGGGATCGGATAGATATTGTTCATTTGTTTTTCTTTTTCTCCTCCCTCATCTGCTCAGGAACACAGGAAGAAACTTATTTATTTGACTAAAAAACTGATGAGATTTTTTAGATTTCTTTTCTTTTTTATTATTTTTTCCCCTAATTCCTCTTTTTGTCATTGTTATTTAACTCAGAAGATTACACTGCACACAATCCCATATTGAGTGGAGATGTATTCTCAATACTGCTTTTAAAATTAAAAGTACATTGAATTTGAAAAAAAAAATACAAAAAGTCCAAAAACTGACCAGTTTGTATAAGGTCATACAAGTTATTTAAAAAATGTTGGACTGCATGAGCTCTTTGGATCTCCAAATATTAGATATACCACTTTGAAGAAACTGACTTTGTCACCATGTCACGGAAATTCCTTCAGGGATAAAATGTTGATATTTACCCAGTCTAAAATAGTTTTGAAGCTAAATTTATTAGGCTTTGGAAAAAACTTCTTTAATATCACTAAATGTGTGCAATTCTCTAATTGTAGATTATAATCATTTTTGTATTATGTCCATTAGCAAGCTTTCACGGCAGGGAAACAGAAATGTGAGGAAACAGAACTGGACAGTTCCAAGACCATATATAAATAACTACAATTATAATACAAGAAAGAGAACTATAGCAAATTGTATTAATAATGATAACATTAATAAAAACATAATTTTGGAAGGGATATAAGTTCATACGCTTCAGGGCATAAATTAGTTTTTACCTATAAGGGTTTAGGAAGAAACTTCTCCTTTGGGCAAATTGTTGTACTATTCATCTATTTCTTCAAAGCATCTGATGCCAGCTGTTGTTAAAAGCTCATTCCAGATCTATCTATTTCTTGTGTGCTATGGCAATTTTTATGTTTCTGTGAGCTGAAATAAAATTGTATTTACCTAAAACTAATTTCAAGATAGAGATATTATCTGTGCCAGCATTATGCTGGCAGGGCACTCTATAATATACCTCTGAACACAGAGCCAAATGCAGCCCTTTTGAAGATCTGCAGGCTTAGTCTGTCAGTTTTGGCAGATGCCTGGTATACTTCAAGGGCATTGAAGTTTGTGCCAAATTTCCTTCTTTGATTTCCACAGATCTGAATGCACACATCTGGTTATGGGAGGGGTTATCACACATCTACATCTGCCAAACATGGCCATGCTCTAACCCGTGCATATTGCTTTAATTCCTGTGTACCTTCCTGTGACAGGCTAATTCTAGCAGTGAGTTATTTCAAAATCATTTAACAGTAAATATTAGGGAAAAAAAAAAAAAAGGGGCGCGGGGGGTGCTGGTGGGAAGAAAGAGAGAAAACCTGAGCATGACTGGCTAAATTCCCATTATACTCTGAGGGGTCCACATGCTGTTTAAAGGCTACTCATGCAAAAACATGCCAAACAGTTAACATAGAAGCTCAGCTATAGAAACAAACAAAGCATGCAATTCCAGAATGAAGCTTAAAACACAGTCATTAAACATAGATTGAGGTGGATACATTTTCTATATGACTGTAAAGATGGGAAAAATAAAATATAAACAAAAAGAAATTCAGAGAACTTGGGAGGAAATACAGGAAATTATAATAAAATTATGATTGTTAAATCTGAGCCATTAATTCTTGAGGAATAATTTCCTCAGTGTATTTTTTTCCTTTCTTAATCATACAAAACCCAAGGATTTGTTTATTAATTGTTGTTTTGCGATTCAGTCATAGTAGAAATAGACCTGTATTTAACAGTTTTAAGTGTTTTAGATTCCAGAAGTATCTGATATGCAAATTTTCATAGAATCATAGAATGGTTAAGGTTGGAAAAGACCTAAAGATCTTCTAGTTCCAGCCGCCCAGCCATGGGCAGGGACACATCTCACTATACCGGGTTGCTCCAAAGCCCTCTCCAATCAATCTGGCCTTGAACACTGCCAGGGAGGGAGCATTCACAACTTCCCTGGGCAGCCTGTTCCAATGCCTCACCACTCTCATAGTAAAGAACTTCTTCCTTATATCTAACCTAAATCTCCCTAAGTTTGAGTCTATTACCCCTTGTCCTATCATAGAATCATAGAATAATTAGGGCTGGAAAGGACCTTAAGATTATCTAGATCCAACCCACCTGCCATGGGCAGGGACACTTCCCACTAAACCATAACACCCAATACTCTGTCCAACCTGGCCTTGAACATCACCAGCGATGGAGCATCCACGACTTCCCTGGCCAACCCATTCCAGTGCCTCACCACCCTCACAGTAAAGAACTTCTTCCTGATATCCAATCTAAAGTCCTATCTAGTCTATCACTAAAGTCCTAGATGAAAAGTCCTTTTCCAGCATCCCTGTAGCTCCCTTTCAGATATTGGAAGGCTTGTTCTTGCTGTGATTAGGCCCAAGCATCATGTGGTACATTTGTTTTCTTCTGGATGAATCTTAAAACACAACTGAGGGAATCCTTGCAAGAAACTATCACTGTTCTGGGACTCTTAAGAGATAACAAGTGTAAATAGCAGCAGATCTCAGAGTCACCAAAGCTTTGCATGGTGCAGTATTTCTGTACATGAGCCCTAACTTGCCCCCCCCACACCATGCATACTCTGGCTGCTGAAACTTCCAATAAATTACACAAATTAGTCTTAGAGGAAGAACTGAGTTATGAAGGTCATCCTCACTGCCCATCTTTGACTGATGCTGGGTTTTAATTGCTTATCTTAAGCTCCACTGTATCTTACAGTAGAACACGTGGAGGACAGCAACTAAGGCACTGGATTGTAAAAGGAATGGATGAGCTAATTTATTTCTGTAGCAGTCAGCAAAGACTTTATTTTTGGTAGAGCTGAAGACAAACAGGATTATTTTTTATTTTATCAGAAGGCTTTCTAACTCACAACGAAGAGGGAATAGAGACAAAAATCTGCTAAGCCCTTGAATTATGGTCAAGATCTCATTGGGATCACCTGGTAGACCCTTAATATTCATGGATGGATAGATAGATGGATGGATGGATAGATGGATGGATTGTTAGGTAGATAGATAGAGAGATAGAGAGATAGAGACATAGAGACATAGAGAGATAGATAGATGTCTTTATATATACATACATATATATATAAAGAGTTATAAAGGTTCACTTACATGTACCTCTTATCTGCATGTTAAATGCACCTAAATCTGATCGTAGACTGCATTATTCTAAATGAAGTGCAATATTTTTAA
>JANHGB010002258.1:10497-42145 GCA_026283785.1 Coracopsis vasa | reverse complement strand
CCTTAGTTACTGGACTGTTCTTATCTCAACCCGTGGGAGTTACATTCTTTTGATTCTCCTCCCCATCCCTCCGGGAGCGGGGGGAGGAAACGGGGGGAGTGAGCTAATGGCTGCGGGGTTCTGGATTGCCGGCTGGGCTTAAACCATGACACATACCAAAACTGTAGATAGGAAAAGCTGAGAATAGGTTCAAACTTACAAGCTTACCACAAGAAATGCACTGCAATGACACACACCATACAGAAAGTTATTTCTTTCAAAACACCAGAAAAGTCTAACAGGCAGCAAGAGCCAAGCAGAGAGTATTTGCAGATGAGCATCCCCCCAGCAGAAGAGGCTGCCCAAACCCTGCATGGGTTCTGAGCTCAGGACTGGAGGGCGCATCCAGAGGAAAAATAAGTCATGTGAAATGCAAATCCTCAAACTTCCAAATAAGCAGCTCATGCTTGGTTCCTCTGGCTTCATTTAGATGTCTAAAAATTAGATGCCTAAATCCAAGTTAGTGATCTCTATGGTGTGTTGCTGTAACTATGATGATGTAAGAACATACGTAGAAAAGGGTTTATAATTAACTTCGAAATCTGCTGCTCCTATTTCAGATCTGAAGAAGAGCTCATATGCCCAAAAGCTTGTCTAATTTTTTCCAACTTACAGCAGCTGGTCTAATAAAAGACATTAGCTCTGTTTACAAATCTCATCCTGACTAATGACCCCAGGCTCCCTTTATAGTCAAGGGAGAGAAACAAACACAGCAAAAAAGCAATTTATTCCTGATTGAGACAGGCGTCTCATACAGGCCTTGGACTTACCTCTTTCCTTCCATTAACTATAAAGAGATGCTACAATCACTTGCTCTGACTTGACATTAATCTTTTATACATCTAAATTAAGTAGATGAATCCTTCTGCACACAGCCAGGTAACTCACACCATGATTACCTTTTGTATTTGTTATATCTGTAATCTTTTTTTTCCAACCTCCTATCTATCAGCCCAATGTTAGCAGTGCTGAGGGCATGTGTTGCTGTTTTATCAAGAACTTTGTCAGATACACGGGCAAAGTGTACTACAGTTCAAGAGGCAGAGTGGCTACATAACTGGATCAATAAAGTATTATAAAGGACAATTAAGATTACCTGGAATAAGCTGTATCCATAATACACGCTCTGAGACCAGAAGGGTGGAGAATGACTCTTGCCAAGCTAGAGAGAACATCATGTAGTTCAGCCTTTTGAGATGGATGACATCTCCTGAATCTGCACAAAGGCATGGACCTTCCACAGCAAGCAGGCAGGCAGAGCCCCAACTCAAGAAAAAAGCCTTAGTTTTAGGCTTGAGATGGTAGTCAGTCTCAAGACTGACAGCGTGAGATAGACTAACCCTTCAAGAAGACTCAATTAATGAACTTTAATCCTACTCTGAAATAAAGAACACATTATTTCCTTAGCATCACTATGCTTTATGTTGTTATCTCCTGTTGTTAACAAAGACTAGTTTTTTAAATGCTACAGCGTTGGAGCACATGCTGTGTTAAGGTACTAAGGTACTAATGAAGATAAACTATTATGATAGCCTTGTAGCACTAAAGGTTTAATTCTGTTCCTCTACTAGGCAGTATCAGAAGTCACGATCCCCAGCCTAAGGGCTCTGTAATCTATTTCACAGCTAAAGAAGATAAGCATAACAAAAAGTAGAACAACAAATAAAGCAGGATAAGAATAACAATAATTAAATGACACAGTTAAAATCTAACTTAACGCACAATTTGAGCAAATTGCATCTTAACTGTAAGCAAAGATTAATCTGGATTCAAAATGAAAATGTGTGCAAATTAACTGTGCCACAATCAAAATGAAGGAAGAAAAGGTCAGTACCTTAACAGCATCTGAAATTGATTCTTACCTCGCTGTGCAAGATTTTATTTAAGCTTATGTGCTCAATATAGCCACCATCACCACTGTAGCAACTATCCCTATAGCTTCATTCAGACATTTCCTTTACAATTTGCATTCTTCCACATATCTGAAACCTTCCCTACCATGACAAACAGTTACTTTTCACATGCATCTTAAAAAAGTAAAATACTACTAACAATACAGTTAAAGACTAGGCACAAGAGTATTAAAGACTGTTAATTATTATAAATTGAATTCATTTGCTGACAAATAACTGAAGAATTCATCCTCTGTGTGGGAATCTATCAGCATAAAGCCACCTTACTAACCCTGGAACACAGAAAGAGAGGGCATGTGTCAGAGAGGCTTACCTTTTTCAACTTCTTGCTTTGATGCAATTTATCCCTTAAGCAGAAATTGCAAATCATATCAAACTGTGTCAAATTATATGAAGTAACTGTATGGTTTAGTTATTGCACTTAGATATGTAATGAACATTCTAACATGCAAGAATTACAGATAACGAGGCCATAAATGACCATGTGAGTCACCTACTTTGTCTTATTGCTCCCCACAGACTTTTGCTCATGCATCATCTCATCAGTTTATGTGCACACAAATAGATGTTCACACATTCAAAAGACAGTATTAATACTTAACTGTAGTTTGGGAAAAGGCTCAAGTTGCACTAGGGGAGGCTTAGACTGGATATTAGGGTTATCAGCACTGGAACAAACTGCCCAGGAAAGTGGGTGAGTCATCATCCTTGGAGGTATTGAAAAGATGTATAGACATGGTGCTTAGGGATTTGGTTTAGTGGTGGATGTGGCAGCGTTAGATTTATGGTTGCACTCGATAATCTTAAATGTCTTTTCCAACCTAAACAATTCTATGATAGAAGTTCAAAGGACAATAATGATATTAATTCAGCTGCTTTGTTTATGAAATAGTTTGCTTTTTCTTAAACTTGCTCATCCACGTACAACCTTCAGGGTACTGTTGTTATTACTTATTCCTAGTGGAACTGGAAAAAATAAAACAACTTTTCAAAATTAAACCTGGAAATATTTAGTGAAGAAATTGAAGTTATTCATGGTTATCAGCCTGAAAAATGCAGTGTGTTACCATAATTCTGTTCAGATGTAGGGCATTTATAGTGCTTGTGTCCAAGCAGTAAATAGCTGACATATTAGTGCATCAAGCCAATTCAGATTACTGCAGTGGGTAAGTAACTGGGAGCACTGACATTTCACATAAATTGAGTGGGTTCTCAAGACTCCTGTAAATATAAAAAGCTATTTAGTTCCAGTTTACAGAGTAGCTCACTTTTTCTCTGTTTCATCCTATCACATACCAAATTTTTTTACGTCATCATTAATGCTTTCTTTTTTGTTAAAACAGTATTTTTCTTTTAAAGATTAATTTACTTCACTACAGCAATGGGCAGTAAAAGTTCATAGAAATATTGTAAAAAAACGTTCCAAGAAGTGACAGCTGATTGGAAATGTACAATGGAATTTTTGCTAGAAATACCACTTCAGTAAACTTAAGTTCATCATATCCCAGCAATCCTTAGTCAGACCTTTGGAAAGGAAAAAAAAGAAAAAAACAAAACGAAGAGAGAGATTGACGCACTAAAGAAGGACACCTGTGAAATCTAGAAATTTCATCAGCAGGATGTCCAGTTTCTATTGGTACACTATTCTAATGATGGTGCTGATAATGACTGCTCCTGTTTCATTCTCTAGCCCTTCCATCAAATATGTAGGATTTGACACCTTTAGGGCTGCCTTACATCCCCCAGAGACATCCTTTCCAACACTTTGTTGTTCTTTCTTACTTCCCAGTGGTAACAATTCTAGGGAATATAACACAAACAGCACCTTTTTAGTGATTGTGAGAGATGGTCTCAGGATTTTCAGAGAAGCCTGTAGGAAGATCCATGAAGTGGGGCTCCCTGTGGTTATGGGAAATCGCCTCATTCACAGAATAGTTGAAATTGGAAGGGAGATCTGGAAATCATTGTGGTAATTCTCATGGTGACAACTGAAGAAAGCTCAAAGCAGTCCAGGAGGTCTCTGACAATCATCTGACCAACTTTGCAATAGGAAAATATCAGTTTAGGTGCTTTTGTAACTTATACTAAGACCAAATACAAGGAAAAGTATGTTGGCAGGCTTTACATGGAGTTTTGGATTTTTCCCCCTTGCTTATACCAGAGACAACTATGTTATGCACTTGAAGACTATCCTGGCTTCAATTCTCACTGACTACCTGTGAAAGAAAATAAGACATTTTTGCCTTATTTGTCGAGACATGAGAGCACTAAACGCTGACTTAAAAGCAAATTTTGAATTTGACTGAAAGGAAACAATTCTATGTTGGTAATTTCATTAATAAGAGCACTGTGTTCAAGGCCTGAGACATTTTGTCTTGCTGTCCAGAGCACAGTAAATGCCACAAAAATTCAGAACCTTATTATACTTATCTCCCACAACACAAGCCCCAATCATGAACACACAATTTACAGTGATTAGATGTCTGAGGGCATTGCTATTGAGTTTACAGAACAGGTAATTTGTAAATTATAACCAAGATAAATTCTGTACAGGAATGAAAGGATGAACACCCAACAGATGATGTTCAGCTACTGTGTGGGGTGTCCTGGGCGAGTTACAGCTGTAGCTCCTATTCACCTTTGCTTTGCAGCAGTCTTTCCTTGAGGAAACAACAAATATTTCTATGCAAGAGGACAAAAAGGGATAAAATCACTCTCTTTACAAGAAATTTGGAAATGCTTTGATAATTAATTACCATCTGTGTTGAACGTGGGTAAGTGGAACTTCTGAAACACATGATGAATCTAAACAAAAGAAAGCACACAAGGTTGCTTTTGATTCACTTGCTAATAGTCTACGATTTTACTTAAGATCTTTGTATTTTTGAAATTGGTGATATTATCCATCTATTCCTCATCCTTTCAAACTCTCCTGACATCATCCATTGAAAGAAAAGGGTAAATAAACACTCACCAAATAAACATACCCGTTTTGCAATTAGTTTTAGTAAAAGGATGAACTGAATTACCAGATGTCTATTCTAGAAGAACATAATGCATCACTTTTTTCCCCAGCAGAATTGTAATAATTGCAACTAATTGCCATTAGTGATTAGTGAATCAGCATAAAAAAAAAAACCAACATAATAAAAGTGCTGTTTTAGGGGAAGAGACTTTTGGCATAGGTGCAGTACTGCAGCACTTAACTTCAAACATTTCAGATTCCTGGAGATTACAGGATGACTAGTGATAAAGGGAATTGCTGTTCAGAGCTGAATTAAGCTGATCCTGTCATGTCAGAATTTCTAGAAGGAATCTTTTCCCTTTATAAGGCTCTGAAGTGCAATCTTACATGAAAATTTTAGGAAGGCCATTTTAATGCAGATGACCCTAGTGATGACATTACTCTTTCCAGTTGCCACCCTGAGAAGATAAGCACATTCTAATGACCATGTTTGGGAATTTTCCTACAGAAGTTTGCCTATTGCTTTGGGCATTTACTGATCCTGCACAGCCCTACTTCATTATTTCCATAACTCTCCAGGTTCAAGCATTATTGCAATCTCTAGCTTTTCTTTCTTTCTCCTTCTCGTGTTTAATCGGAGTTCCTTTCAGTGTCTGACTTACTTTCCTTCAGCTGACAGCCCACGTCATTCTCGCTTTTAACTTTAAATTAGCCAGGAGTTTCTTTCTACTTCTAAGATTAGCTCATTCTGTTATTAGCACACATAGAAGCTCTGAGCAAACCAGTAACAGCCCCTGCCGAGTCTGACTTGTTTATACATCATTAACATCTGTCAGATAGCAATTAACAGATGTTTGGGAAGCCTTCCTACAGCAGGGGCTTGTAGGGTATGTAAGTGATAACAGAATGCTCTTGTGTTTCAAGCTGAGAAAATTTTATCCTATTTTTGCCACATGAAAAGATTAACGGAGAGCTCTAGCTTGGATTAGTTTCTCAGAATACCAGAATGTTACATAAAACTAATTTGAAACATTGTCTTTCTTCAAAAGATAAGGTGGTAATTGGAAGAGAAGTGGGATTGTGAAAAGTCTGAGAACTCCCCTTTAGACTGGGAAGAACTAAAGTAATAAGAAATTACAGAAAAGCTTAAAAACAGATGTGAATTGTGCCTTTCAGCAGTAGCCAAAATGGTTTGGTTAATTTGCAATTTAGAAAAAAAATAATGTTGCTAACAGCATGTTTAATAATAAATTACTGACATGATGTCCATCAGCCTTCCCTACTAGCAGAAAAGAAAGTTTCATGCACCAGCTAGAAACCCTCTCCACTCTAAGGTGTGAACTTTGGAGATAGAGTAACAGAAGCAAAGATAAGTCATCCCTTGACCCTGTGACTTCAAACTCTTCACAGAAAAGTCTGGCAGAAAGAAAAAAAAATTAGACAAAAAATCAATAGTCTCTTTCAAAAAATTAAGTTATTCTTTTCTAGAATTGTTGAAGGTGTACATTAACTGGGGGCATCAAGCATGTGATTGTACATAGCCTTCTAAAAGGATCTTCTTTGCCAGACCTCTCTTTTCCTGTTTAATCACAATTCCATGATTACATTAAGAATTTCTCAACCTAAGAACACATATGATAATTTACTCTACTGTACTACTATCAGCCTGGCAGATACAAGGAGATACAAACAAGGACCAAAGCACCTATGGCGCTGGAAGCTGTTCCGCATGTATTGACTGCAAGTGAAGCACAGGCTAAAAGAGTTTGTTTGCTCTAGTGAGCATTGCTTTGTAGCATTTTTCTCCTTGAATGAAGCTGCAGTTTGACAATTCAGATGTTTCAGCAACAGTATTAATTTAAAAAGTTCTTGACTCCAATCCTTGTTCCATCCCTTAGGCCATAGTGATCACCAGATACTCTTCTTCCTCCTTACAACAGTACTGGATATAAAGTATAGGGACTGCCCTCCTGAAATGAACATTTATGTTAGCTGCAGAAAAAAGACTGAATTGAACTGTGAATCAAATTTTAAGTAGGCTTTTTACAATTCTCAAAGTTGGTGCAAATGAAAAGCAAACAACAGATGGCTTTCTTTTACTGAAAGAGTTAAGTCATTTATTTTGCCCTTTGTTCTTTTAAATTTACCATACTGGTTTTAAAGCCCCTCTTACTTTTTCAGCAGCAGACTGCCTTTACCACCATACACACTGCAAAAAACGGTATTCTTTTCTGCTGAACAGTTGCTCTCTTTTGCTAATTCCAACAAAGCCAGAGAAGCAGACGAAATTTTTGAAGGTTAGGTTTTATATTTTTCCCCCAGAAAGTGACAGCGAAACAGAAGTGAGCTCTTACATTCTCTATCACCAAAAAATCCACAGAGAAGAAGTAACTGCTATGTCAGGGTGTGGGTGACTGTTCAGTTGCCAGACACAGTAAATAAATACAGTCCCAATGGAAAAGTAGATGCCCATCCACATGAGACAAAATGACTAATTTTAGTATTCTCTATTATAAGAATCTGCTCTGTCAGGCTTGCAATGGTTTGGATCCAGTCCACAGTTAAGAACACACATATCTTGCTCGTCCCCAGGAAAAACACAACCAAAAAACTTGTGCAGAGGAACAAAAAAAGACAAAACTCATCTGTTTTCTGGAACTGGCAGTTTCTCTGGTGGGATACATGACTTACTAAGTTCTTGCCAATATCAATGCAGCAGCAAGCTCCACTGTCCCAGTAGTTCCAGAGGTACTGGCATAAAGGACATGCATTCAAGGCCTGAAAAGGTGGCTAACACCTGAGAAAAAGAACTGTATCATTCTGAAGACTTCAAACATCAGCTCTTCTGAAAGACAACTGAAATAGTTTGAACAAAGGCAAATGGCAGCTGTCTTGCCTGTGTTTTATATTCAAATTCTATACAAGGAGCCCATTTTTAAATTTTTATTAAGGCAGGTAGGATTGCAGCTCTTGGTGAACAAAGTCCCAGGATACTCCAGTCAGAAATATATCAATATATATATTGATATATATATATACACTGATAACCAAGAATAGCCAATTAGGGTGCATTTGGACCTAGCAGTATTGTTGAACTACCTTTCACCTGGTAAGAACCAAGGCAGGATTTGCTGGAAAACATGGTATCTTTTGTTATCTATGGCTGGAAAATCCTTATGCTCTCAGCCGCACAAGGCTTTTCCAGGTCTGAGAGGAAAGATATTTAACTAAAGATGGTAGTCAGCAGAATGTCTAGGTGCTCACCAGCTTTATGGATGGTGGTGTGAGGACCAGAACTCTCTGGTGGACTGGACAATGTTGGAAAATTGGTTTGATTATGGAGAGTTGGCTCCTGGCTGTATTCTCCTCTGCAATAATGATGCCGGTAAGCCCAAGAGAGAGCATTGCCATGCAGGCAGGTGGCTCTAACGAGAAACTTGCATGTTTTCCACATGGAAAAAAGTCTTTGAGCTCAGGATTTACTTTTGTTTCACAGTAGACCAGCAAGGCTACTGAGTGCAATCTGCGCTATAACCCACTGCAGGTGCAGGGCTGAGGAGTGAAAAAAAGTGAGCATAAATTGGGTAGTTTCTCCCTTAGGAAATCAATGCCAGTGTTTTCTAAACAGGGAGCAGCAGAACTTCTCAAAGATCTTCCTGGAGACCTCAGCCATTTGCAATAAGGACAGCCCTTCTTATTTACCAATGCATGCACAGCTTGCCTGCTGCTACTGCCTAGAAGGAAAGCGATTGATCCTCAACAGTTCTACCTTAGATATTTTTTTTAAAAAACCCATAATGTAACATTTCTTAGAGAATATGCATGAGAAAAAAAATTAAAATGAGCCTATATCAAGATTACTCAAAAATGAATAAATCGTATGACTAACATAATAAAAATTCAGTATTGGCCTAAGGCAAAGCACAGAACCATCAGCACTGAAAGAGTTACAAACAATAAAAAATGTGAGGCTAGAACACATATTAGATTTTGGCAGGAGCCTGACCTGCACTCCTGGCACCTGCTGTTGTCCACTGAGCGCCCGCCAGATCCCCATCAGTTCTAAGTGTCTGAACATAACCCAAGGAATTTTGAAAACAGACTGTACTTCTTAGGTACAAACCAATACCTGCCTGTGGTAAGGACATATGTTGCAAGAAATTAAAATACATTTAAGAGTGAAAAAAAAATCAGAGTCTGATTTTCACACTACATCTGTTCAGACTTAATTGTCAGTTAAGCAGGATGTTTCAGAACTGATTAAGTTCCACTGAATTTATTAAAAAAAATAATACTGAAGTAATCTGTCAAAAAGTATTCAGAACCCATGGTGGAAAAAATCCCAGAGATGTTTTCTGTGGTATGCTGACAGTATGTTATAAATGTAGTTGAAATAGCGTGTGATGTTCTACAAAAATAAAACATCTTTACAAATAGGAAAAATATTCGGAGAACAAGAATGATTGCACAAGTTCTTGAAATTTGATCACATGTATGAAAGAAAGAAAAGTGACTTCTGTGTTAAGTATTTTAAATATCATGGTAGCCTGTCACAGAACTGGAATACTTGACTAAAGCAGAAACTGTTGCAAGACTTCTGAAATTCTAAGGCAGCTGATGTTATACAAGCAGACTCCCGTTATTAATAACCAGATCTTTCCATTACTTGTACTACAAATATTCTATATGCGCACAACATATTTTCATTTGTTTCAAGGAATCTGTTTTCCATTCAGATGCCATTAAATAACCAATAACTTTCACACTTTAAATAACTAAATCCTTCAAGATGTGTATTGAGACCACTTGCCTCTTGCTCACCACCCTGCAGAAGCCTGACCAGTTTTATTAATGGTACTATTTTTGTGCTGAGTTTTAAAAATTTGCTTTCATTCATTGAGAAGCTGCAATATATCTTCTCATTAACAACTGTTTTTCAGAAAGCTAAATAGCTAGTAATGTATTTTCAAAACATAACATCATGCAGAAGTTTTTACCTAAACAGTAAGCACTGCAGTCAATCGAGATAAGAACTCTGATTCTGTGTCTCCAGTTAGTCAGCAATGCCACAAAGGGAAAAATAAGAATTAATCACAACAAAGCCACAAGCTTATTACAACCTTACTGTTGCCTCATGCAGACATAGCCACAAAAATATAAATGTAATTAATACAATGTCAGTATAATTTTAAGGATCGAAAGTATATTTTCCTGTTTGACCTTATAAGGAATGTGTCCCAGGTAGTTTCAGCAGTGGTTCAAGGCATGGAAACGCAACAGGATTAAAAAAGGACACCTTCTCCCTGTGCAATGATATGCAAAAACCTGCTTCTTCTTAAGTGATGGCGGTAAGCCAGCTCTTGCCTAACACATCTGCTCTAATTGCAGCACCTCATGCATCTATTTTTCGGACTCTCAACAAGAAGCTTTTCTGAAAAATGAGAGCAAACAAGTGAGTCAGTGCAGTGGCCAGAGGTTAATGCGTCAAAAAAGCAGCCTGGCCAACACACCAGATTTGATTGCTGCAGGGAGGAAGACCCCATTTCCCCTCAAGAATCCCATCTCTGATTCTGTTATGTAGTACCTTGTGATGCAACCGCTACAAAAATGTATTAGTCTTTGTTTTAATTTCACAACAAAGCTTATGCCCAGACATATATACACATTATCAAGATCACAGGAACTTCTTAACTATTTCTACTGTTTCTAGATAAAGAACTATTTTCCTTCAAATAAATTTTTAGATATACCAATCCCATGAAAATCGTTAGTGTTGCATTAGAGAGCCCATATAAGTTGTCAGTGTTAACGCACTACTGCCAAGGAGAAAAGAAGAAAAAAAAAACCCTTACTTGTATTATTTACCAACAATTGGCTGAGGTACAACATTTTATCCAAAATGATCTAGTATTTTACCTAGAACATGAACTTTAATGTTGTACTTGAACACCTAAGGGAAAGTAAAAGGCAATATGTATACAATATACTACTTTGAAGACTTTCTCATGGTTGTGGTAGGACTTCCTAACACTGTTCTGGTAATGAAGGATAGCTGAAGATGAAAATCTCACAGTACTGGCAAGTTACAGAAGCAGAAATTTTCAGCTATCTCCTTATCTTTGGTTATGTGCAAATCTCTCAACAGGAACATTACTTTCCTCCACCCACAACCCCACTTTAAGAAATGAGTAAACAACAATGACTAAGAAGCTTTGGCTAGAAATGGCTGATTTTGTTTCATTTTTCTAGAATGCAGAAGAGATTTATATCATGACCTTATATCACGACATTGCTTCTTTGCCTTTGCTCTGCTTTACCTTCCATCTAGCACTGGGCAAGGGTCACCTCTGTCCTGCATATCCCAGCCTGTGGAGATCTTTACCGTGTCTGGAGGATTTGAGCAACACCATCACATCAGTGTTAAAAAATACTAAATGCAGAGATAAAGAGAAAATGATCTCTTTGTTAACACATTATAAATTCAGGAGAATTCAGCTCACTGCATTCAGTTCCCAGGTATGTCAATGGCTCTCCATATAGCATTTTAATCCTCGCTTCCCGTATGTAGCTTCACCAGTTACAGAAGCTTAAATCTTAAGTGTTTGACTCTGAATCCTCATGCATGACTCATATCAGTCTGATTAGTTATTGTATATGAAATTCAGGTCAAAATGAAGACACTGAAGTTTAGGCATCTGAACTCCCACTACAGGCAAAAACTCAAGATCCAGAAACAGAAAGACTGAACAGACTCAGCTTGTTCTGAAATGCCCATTTACTGGCTGGACCCTCTTGGCTCTCCAAACCCCACTGACGGCACAAGCACTTATCTTTACTAAGGATAATGGAGAACTCAATCTCCCAGCCATTGCAGCCTTGCACTCTATCCTTTTTGCAGATTCATTCACTCATGATCATGCTGACACTATGACACGAAGCCACACATCATATCAAACCTGCAAACACACCACAAACTTGTGCCAACCATGTTTTCACAGAAAGCTTAACCAACTCAGTTTCTTCCCAGCAAACTTACAATACACTAACTCTCAGTAAAAAGATAGGACTCTACTGTGGAAATACTGCCCCTGGCACCTTAGTGCTACGGAATACAGGAAAATCTGTTTTACTGCAGATAAAAGAGTGGTTTGGGAGATGAAGGTGTTATGATACATTAAATCTGTACAGAGGATATACAGAAGGATCATGATCTTTATTTACCAGGTATCAACTGTTATCAGACAAGCTAACCTGAACATTTGTCTTCTACTTGAAACAGCAAGGTATTTCTGGAGTAGAATAATATTTTCCAGTAGAATGAACATAAACATACTCCAGATTTAATGTACTGCAAAATCTTCATTTTCTGAAGGATTCCTGAAGTCCTTTTCAAAATTTAATATAGATTTTCTTATATATTCTACAACAACAACACACCAGCAATACTTCCATGGAGAAGCTCTAACACAGTATTGGTTGTATAATCTGGAATATGAGCCTAAACATGCACAACTGTTTAAAACGTAAGTTTAAAATGAAGCTGGAAGTGTCTTCCAAAAATACTCCTGCACTGAAATGAAAATTCAGTGTAAGTCAGCTGAGCTTTACTCTTCTTACACCTATAATCACAGAATCATTGAACGGTCTGGGTTAGAAGGAACCTTAAAGATCATCTCATTCCAACCCTTCTGCCATGGGTAGGATGCTAGAACTTCTAATGCAACACAGCAAGTTTGTATTATTCTTATTAGACATTGAGAAGTTTTTACATCATGATAAAAACAGTAACAGAAAACAGTTTTTCACTAAACTATTACTGCATCAGACATGATGATTTACATGAACATCTCACAGACTGTTTCAGGTGTTTTGTACAGGCACAAATCCTGTGCTATGCTACCACATCTCATTTACTGTTTGCCACTACTTATAAAGAGGTGGCTACTTCCTTCCATGAAATAACTAATGGTAATAGAATTAGGCAAATACAAAAGTAATCAAATGTGAAACACTGCATCTAAAAGCAAGCATATTTTTTTTTTCGGGTGGTGCTTTTCTACCTTTATAGAGCCTTTTGCTTTGTCAATATGCAGAACAAAGTAAGTCTGTCAGGAAACCCTGCATTTGTTATCAGTTCATTCTCCTTAGATGGCAGCACTGTAAATATTTTTCTTCATTATCACCCTGACAGTAAATAACTTTGCAGGTGTGATTTAATCAAGAGGAATGCCAAGATTTCACAATTTTTGGCATACCTTAAATAAAAGGAGTAATAGAGAAACCCATGCACCAGGAAACAAATGAGCAGAACTAGTGAACTAAAGTCTATCAAGCAGGGTTCATGATCACTTGGGCTGAATGGCAGTTGATGTATTTGCACTACAGTTCAACTGTTTTCTTATCTGGGAAGTGTTCTATAATAAATCATAGTTTATTACATGTTTTGCAACCTTGTCAAAGGGCATGCCTAAGACTTTTGCTTCTGTAATAAATTCCAACCAAGTGTGTACAGGAATTCACTTGACAATCTGGACATAGTTAAAATATTTTGGTATTTTCTAACGTCAGCATTTTTGATCCAGCACCAACAACTTATCTGGTTTACACAACACTGCATTTACTTTCTTCTAAATTTAATTATGCTTAAGAACTAACAGGAGATTTCAAAGTAATTCTCCAATGACAATCAACAGTAAGCAAAACAACCCCAAGGGGGCTGGACAAAGGCCTCTATTTCCCACCCATAACTTCTTCTCAACCCCCGTTTTCACTTGCCATTTTCCCCTTTGGGACTTTTTATCTCTGAATAGGAACAAAGGAGCAAAATGTTGTGATCAACCTCAGCAATATTTTTTTGTGTACACAGCTAAACTGCTCCTGAGGCTGATCATATGTCCCTGCCTATCATCTGTAAAAAAGACAGCAGAAAAAAAAACTCAGAACAGCCCTAAGCCTTCCATTTTATTATATACAACAACCACTGGCAAACTCCAAGGAAATAGCTATGAAGATGAATGATTATTGCCAAGGTGCTTCAAATTTTTCCAAGAGTTTTGTATATTTTTTTTATTAGTGATTAATAAAAAATAGGTAGCAAATAACCAAATCATTGCAGATTTAACTTCAGCATTACAAGACTCACCATTTGTATGCAGTTATCACATGTTAAAATTGCATCTCAGTATGCCAGTAAGCAAAGGGCTTTCTAGTATTAGTGTTGGCGCGCCTGTTTTCATTTCTAAAACCACTGTTCAGGGTGAAAGGGAATTAATTTTACCATACAAGCAGAAAGTTTCCCAAAATAATTGATGCTTTGCTATGAAATTCACCACTTTGATCTACCCTAAATAAACCCAGACAGATACTTGAGATAGGTCTGTTCATTTTCCTTGTATGAAACTCTTCTAAACAAAATGTTCAAACCACTGCCTTTAAAATACCTAAACCATCTTATTTCTCTGCTAACAAAAGCTTTGAGTGTTTGCAGTTACAAGAAAACCTAAAGTCCCTAGAAATGTGACTTGAAGAGAATTGTTTACTGTTGGGTTTATGCTACTGCCTAAAGAATCTACATCAATGATGGTTAAGCAAATGTTTAGGAGCATTAGATTAACATTTTTCTGTGAACTGTCTATGGTGCTATTGTTGTAAGCCTGATTTCAATTTGAAATTCTAAATATGCATTAGTGCAAAGCCTTTTTTTTGTTCATGTGGTTTTTTGCCAGTAACTTTTTTCTATTTAATGCTGTTTTCTGCTCATATTAGCAAAGTAACTGAAATTAACTTGGCTGCATTACAAATAAACCTTACCCGCATACCACTTCATTAAAAATCTGCATGTGCACTATTATAGTTGGAGTAACCAATTAATATGTATGAACTGCTAAGACTGAAAAACACTTATTTCTCTAACCTTGCTTTCACAGACAACTGTCTGAAACCCACACCTTCAAAACTGAAAATTTCAGTATTCACTGTCTTTCACTGTTTCAGAATGGAAAACCTAAAAGAAAATCTCTTCTAGGTTTTTAACTTAATAACCTAAGTTTTGAAAGAGAAAGAACTCTTTTTGTTATCCATATATAAAAAAAAAAAGTTATTTTGAGAGTCTCCATGACTCTCAAGGTCATAAAGTCCTAAGGATTTACATTCAGCTTTGTATAATATTAGAAGTTGTGTGTCAGCAGTGAAGCCATGTATCCTTATCACCTATAGATTTTTGGTAGACACAAAAAAACTTCTTTTATTTTCTTGTTTCTTGTTCTTTGACCACCTGCAGCTCAGTGAACTCTATTCTGCCCCAGGTTTCTCAGAGGCTTGAATCAAAGTGCATTCAGTCTCCTTCCTTCTCCCTGTCTCACCAGCCTTTCCACAGTACCTTGAATTCCTTTCTGTATTTCCTGTTCAGCACCCCCATGTCACTTGGACATTTGCTGCAAGCTGGGCAGAACATCCCAGACTATGAATGGCTTCTGCTAGACAATGTGCTGCCCTGGTCGGTATGTGCAGACTGCAGCACATAATGATTAAAGTTGGGATTTATCCCTCTTTCCCACAGCAGAGGTACTAAGAGAGCATTCATCCTCTGAATGACAATCCTCTTGGAAACTTGGAAAATTTAACTTTTGTAAAGCAAAAAATTCTTTGGAAAGCTAAAAAAGCCAATTTTTTGGAGGAAAAGAGGACAACCACCTAGGGCACTTTTTATTTGTGTGCTGGTCCTATCTTCTCCTCATAAAGCATTCTTTTAGAAGTACTTTTTTAAGAACGTGCATACAATTTTGATTTGTTCTTAATTAGGTTTTGCATAAACCAAAGGAGATTTGAAACCAGAAACCTAGAACTGAGCTCAATGCTTCATTACACTCATTCAAGTCACTGCCATCACTGCTTCTTCTAAGAAATAAGGTCACAGAGTATTTATTGGTGAAGTGGATAGACAGTTAATGGGGCCAGGAATGGTATGAACACTATTATATTACACTCCTACTATATTCTGTGGCACGTAAGTAATTCAGGAACTACATACTGATCAGACATGCAAATTATGCAGAGATGTAATTTCCTTCATCAAGTCACCAGATTTCTAAATCATCAGTATCAATTCACTGGTGTAAAGGGTGGTGATGCCTGTAAGAATCCATACACACAACATTTATAAACTGGCTTCTGTTGATTTATGTCAAATAAAGTAGCTTATCCCAGTGACTGGCAAATTAGATCTTGACGGTGACCTGCAAGTTTCTTTTCCTTCACAAATACAATGATGAGAAAACAACTTACGTTCAACTTGATCAAACATTACTGACAACAAGAAATCTCTTGGTGTCATGTAATACTCTCCTTCATATTCCAATGATGCAAAACGCATGAAGCGATGCTTCCGAAGAGACAGTCTTTCATCCCTTTCCGCATTAATGGCATCTTCCTTCTGAAACAGAAAAAAAATCCATGCAGAAAGATGGCTGCATTTGTAGACCAACTCTGTAATTAGAAAGAATCCTATACTTGATCTTGATTAACTTCAGTATTTTGTGGCTAGCCACAAGAAGAGACTACCAAGAAGTAAAGCATTTATGGCACAATTTAATGAATGATATTTAAAGTATTTTTTGGCTTCACTGAGAGCATGCCTTAACAACACAGCTGAGCTAAATTAATGGCTTGCTGTCACCAAAGGCTGCCCTTAGCTCTTATTCGCCTGCTCTTGGCCATATGGTCCTGCGCCCTCTCCTCTACAGGCTCTGTTACTTGGCGGAGTCTAGCTAAATTCAATTAGAGCCAAATTCAGTTTGTTAACTCAACAAAAAACTAAACCGACCAAACAGCAAACAATATTTTGCCAGATTAGTGACTGGCTCAGCAAAGGTTGAAAATGTGGTCTGCATGATAACTCCTGAAGTCGGTTATCAAGATGTGGAGCAACTCCCAAGATGTGAGAATAATGATGTTCTAGTTTACGCATGGGCCTATCTTCCAGAGAAGTTAGAAAAAACAGGAAAAGCAATGAAAACACCAACAAGTCAGAGATTTCATCACCAAATTCAAAGAGTCAATTTGTCAAGCAAACAAAAACCTTCCAACTTCCATCCCCCCTTTAAATACTGAGATTCATGATCAAAATTATACAAGTTGACAACATTCTGATGAGTAGTAACAGTTAGTGGCAGCAAGTAGTAACAGTTAGTGGCACAGACATGGTGAAACATTTTCTTAGGATTTCAGAGACAGTAAGTGAAAACAGGAAACCAAGACACTTTAAAATGCAAAACACCCTGTGCATATTTGAACACGGAACAGTTTTACCACCAGCAGCATCACTCAATTTTAGGACTGTTCAAAGATGTGAGAAAGTGAAAAAAAAGCAAGAAAATCCAAGACTATGAACCAAGATCCCAACTTGAACATACTTGAAAGAAGTCAGTAAACACCAAGATGGATGTGTGGCTAGGTCAGTGCCTGTGGCATTACTTGATTTGTGATGCAGATGAGCAGGTACAGCCTAGGGCATGGCCTACTGAGGTGCTGCATCACATCTTCCAGCAAAAAATCACTATTTGTTTATGCAATTTTCAGTTTCTGGATCATTCCTATGGACTGCTTGGCATTAGAGCAACCCAGCATAGTGCTGGCGTATGCTGCATTTTGCACATTGGGACACTTCTGAGACAGGCTCCTAGTTACACTCAGACTAGCTGCAGGGTCAGCTAGGGTCTCACCATGAGATGTTAAAACACAGGGCCTGCTGTGCTGAGTGTGTTTATGGGGTGAGTGGTGGGAGGCAGACAGGCACACAGTACATGGATGAGCAAGGGGGGAGATCAGTGGGAACACCTTGCTTGGTTTTACTGCAGTCAGCACTGGTATAGCAACATGCAAGGTAACAGGCACCAGCTGCATGGGAGGCTGTTAGGAAAATTGGGAATGTGCACAGATACTTGCAAATATCACAGAGGGTAATGGGGTGCATATGTGTTTGTATTAACACATCCAGGGAGTGGGCAAGCCAGAAGGGAATGAGACTGAATTACTTAAAAGCTGTGATCAGATTTCTGACACTTGAGTTTTAAGTTGCTATTCCTCCAGGACGGGGACTGCTAACTCTGCCTCCTCTGCTGAGTTTGAACAATTGCAGAATCAAGTGTTAGCAGTTACATTTCCTCCACTCAGCCAACAACATGACAGGACTTCGGTATGAAGTGGCAAAGACAGCGGGGGAGCTAGCTGATATGATGAACATATAAACTGTTTTGGGATGATAGCTTTTAGCTCTCAGACAGGGCTCTGAAGTTAAAATAGAAAACAGCAGGTTTAGTGTCAGGCTGATGGGGCAGAGGAAAGAGATGGAGGACTCGTACTGATACAGGCAGCCCCAAATAATGTCACCCACTGTAGTCTTAAGAGTAACAACCAACTTCTTCAAAGTGAAGGACTCTTGGAACATGAGAGTGGACCACAAGCTGCACCCAATAACCAGCCCATTGAAGAAACCAGAAAAACAGTTCAGGGGACAATGAGACATCAGAGAAGAGGATGAAGCATTTCAACTTTGTGTCATTATGTTTCCTTTTTTTCTACCCACCATGGTCCCTAACTGGATATTGGGACCATAGGTTTGTACCGTTCGGGGGATCTCAAGAAAAAGGGTACAACTGGAAGACCTACAGCCATAGCCTGGATAAAATTATTACCATATTATATTATACTTAATTATAGTTCTAAATAGAAGGCTGCAACTTGCCATTTAATCCCACACCTTGCACCTTTCTGCTAGCATTAGGCACTTACTAAAACAGTAATATTCTGATATGCAAGGACCATGAGGGCTACTTATAAGCATCTGAAGCCAAGGTTTGCTTTGTTTTAGATATGACCACTTTGTATCAATAGCACTGCCTTAAGCTTCTTACACAGTATGGAGCTTCATCATGGCCTACACGCAAGCTGCCCTGCTGCTGTTCTGTGATTCAGATCCATATGTTCTGGAAAACACTGTTTAAAAATAAATGTAATGTAAGGAGATCTTTATTCTTTTTAAAACTTTGGGGGACAAGTGATTCTGTAATTGCTTAGTTAACAAGATTCAACAAATGTTGCAGATATTGTATGAATAGTTCATAGTTGCTGGGTATTAACATGCAGCATTCTCATTAAAATCATCTCTTTCTCATAATAACAGGAACAATTTTTGCCCTATGGCAAATTTAAAAGAAACGGAAAATTGCTTCACAGTTGTCCCTTAACTAAAATTAAGGAATGAAAAACAATCTATCTGCACAAACACAAAATAAAATATTTAGACAAGAAGTAAAGAGTTAATCCTACAATGTCTTCAAACCAACTGGATTTTCAAGTTTCTTAAGTCTTGCAGTATTTGTCTGAATTCCGTCTAAAACTAAACTTGTTACTGATACCAAAGCACCAAATTCCAGCAATCTACAATTTTAACTGAAATAGACAGATACAAGTTCATATTTTAACTCTGAAGATTGCCCTGTGTTTGGAAATGAATGTATTGCCACCAGAATTACAATAACATGTGACTCATCAAGCTCCTTTCGTTTCACAAAACTAGCATCCCTGATTTGCAGAACAGCCTCGGGAATATGGGTCACTTTTTATGAAAGGCAGCTTCAAATATTAGCACAAATGAGATAAGCAAACCTTATGGGATGAAATGCATCAGCTGTGCCATCTCCTACTTTGTCTTCAAAGGTTTTCCAATGTCCTGTCACTGTACTGTCACAGCTCAGTGTCTGCTAAAAGCGCTCTGGTCCCTGCACACCAGCACAAGCTCAGTCAGGGCTGTGCTAGAGCTCGGCTGTTCACGAGTAACTGCTTACTACTTCTAAGCAGTGTATGGCCTCAGACTGAAAATTCATGGCATTCCAATGGCTGTAAAACCACTTATACCAGCTACAAAACCATTTATACCAGCTACCTGCCATAATGATGGCAGGTACCTTTATTTTCGTTTTCCCACCATGTTTTAGTGTGGTTACTGTGACAGTCTCTACAGGATACTCCAAGTATGTTAATGATAAAGGAAAAAATCAAAACCAAACAAAACCCACTGTGCAACTATCAGAAGTGCAGAGGTATAACACAAAAGCAATTACCCCATATCTCATATTTTACACTTTAATTTATGGAGGTCTGCATAAGGCAGACCTCAGTGAAAGACTGCGAAACATGTACAGACAAAATAAAAAGCCTATCAAAATGTTTTAAAAATGCTTAATAACTTTCACACCTTGACAGTTACGAGAATAAAGGCTGAAACTTCCCCAGTTGGCTGTGAATTCTACAGAAAACCTATGAAAAAAATAACCTGAAAGTTTTTACAAAGATCCTTTCTACCACAGAGCACCTGGAAGCTGAGCAAACTGGGCTTTCGCAATCTGGAATAAAAAACCTTCACAGGGACCTAATAGCAACCCACCAGTGCCTACAGGGAAGTTATGATGATGACTGAGCTGAGTTCTCCACTGGAGCTTCATACAGCTACCAAACCAGCACCTCCATTAAATATGGTTAAGCCAGGCCCCCTTTGTAATGAGCGATGAGAATGGCAGCTCAGGAATGTAATTGCAGGGACTTTCTTTAGCTGTCTAGACAGACAGTCCAGAAGATGCAGGGAGGGATAAAGCACCATGAAAAAAGGCTGATGTTCCCTCACACCAAAGACATTTGCACAATTCTATTGCATAAGATAATGAAAATCTGGGCAAATATAACTGGAGAGTAGAACGTGAAGGAAAAGAGGTGGTGGCAGAGGTATTACATGCTTCGGCCAGACCAGAAAGTGTATAAGGAATATGAAGATTCTACTGCCCAGAGTGGAGGCAGATACCATCAGTGGTCACATATTCAAATAACACATCATGATGATGTCAGGCCTTTCAATTGCCATCTTTTTCACAGCATTTTCCTAAACCAACAATAATACTGTTCAAATTGGTTTAATATGAATTAAGGACTTCAACCTGCTACACTTGGCATCACAGACTAGAAGTTCACAATCAAGTTTAATGACATCAAAAAAGTGATGACTTTTCAGGTGCAAGCCATATAATTCATAATCTGACAAAATATTCAATACAATTATTTGTGCAATTTTAATTAAATTGAATGTAGCTGGACATTTGGCCTTTAAATGTACTGATGATCTTATGCTTACTTTTCATAATTTCTTCTTAAACATACTGCCAGCATTTAATTAAGCTCTGAGTGACATCTTTCTCATATTTTAGTCATCACACTTTCATTAGTTGCACTGCCAAATATATGACCCTCCTACTGCCTCTGTTCTTCTCTGTTTCACCTCACAAATCCACTCTCATAATCTAAATAAACAATATGAGCATAGCACTTCACTACGATTATTCTCCAATGCAAAACATAATTTCAGAGTGTGTTCTGGAGCATAATTACCAGACTCTTTCCTTTAACTATATCACTTTTTTCCATCAAAT
Organism: Coracopsis vasa; assembly: GCA_026283785.1. Classification (NCBI taxonomy): domain Eukaryota; kingdom Metazoa; phylum Chordata; class Aves; order Psittaciformes; family Psittacidae; genus Coracopsis; species Coracopsis vasa. The sequence continues at coordinate 20,753 of JANHGB010002258.1, read as the reverse complement.
TGTTTGTTGTTTCTAGACTACTATTTGCCAGTGATCAAGTTATTCTTGAAACTATGGTTTAGGACGGTCCCTAATCCTGAGCAAAAGTAGATCTACTATCTCAGAAAAGAGGACACGGGCATCCTGAAGCAGGTACAGGCCATGTCATGTGGCTAAGCTTAAAATGTAGATGGGTCTACAACAGCAGCTTACATGCTCTTTTAAAAGCTGTATCCCTTTCCTTCAAGATTCTTTTCACTGACATGTATTTCTCCATGTCTTTAGCAAACAGGGATGCTGGACCCACTGAAAACAGCTGGTAAAGGATGGAAATATATAGGAAGATGTAGAGAGCTATGGATTTCTGAAAGTAGATTAAAAACATAACTCTCATTTGTTCTGAGAAGGGATAAATGACTGAATAACTATTCTAATCACATTCCAAATTAAGATTGATCTTCTTTTAAAGTACAAACCTACAGCATTCACTGGGGACCAAATTCTCTCCCAACATTTCAGTATCATTCCCACTCAATTAAGTTCTGACTAATTTCCAAGTACTTTTTCCTGAGTCATCCAAGAAGTCCTTCAGATAAAAAAGATTTGACTTTCCTGATGTTTCTAAAAACACTGTCAAAGCTCATTTTGCTCATAAAAATGCATGTACAGGGCAAAAAGCAAAGTTTACCTCTTTAATTCTATTCCACAAAATAAGCATCAAGTAAAGACAGGTATACTGTAGGAAACAATTATGTATTTAAGGCTGGACTCCAGGTATTAAGGTATGTGTAATCTAATATCTCAGCAGTTTCCAACAGTGAAAACTCAAAGCAAGCAGGATACAGAAATTCAAATTTACTGAGAGGCAACGTGTGAGAAGAACCAATTACTATTGCTTGCACGAGATTCTTGTAAGCATAATTTAAAATTACTCTGAGATTCACTTGGGTTTATTGTTGTCTTTAACAGTGCCATGCAAGAAGAAATCAAACCACACAGAGCTATGCTGCATTAATGTTAAGGCTTGGGCTGAAATTCCATCCTTAACTTGTTGTATTGTGTGTGGGTACAGCCAGGGCTTCAAATGCTGGGTGTTCCCACATGCTGCCCCACACAACCCGGTGAATTAAGAATGAAGTTTCAGCTTTAACTTGGAATTTAGTTGCCTTTGTGGTTTTATGTCAAGCCTCCAATGCCAAATTGATAATGTCCATGGTAAAGTTATGACAGTTGACGGTAAATTAGAATTGAATGACATGAAAACAGCTCTAGAAGGATGCAAGTGTTTTCCTCTGCAGTTGACATGGCAAGGGATCAGGGGATAAGCAACCACTGGCGTCTCTAAGCATTACTGAAGACTATTGTTTCCTTCTTGGCTTCCTGCACTGAGAGATGCATAAGGGCAACAACATTATGTCTTACAATTAATTTTCAGCTTGATGTAATGAATTTGTTTATCAGTCCCGTAATCTAGGATGCTAATAAAGAATTCATGGTGTTCAGTATTTGGCTTTGATCTTTTTGGCATGAAAAATAGCAAGCTAAAGCCAAGTAAAAGCTATATATTCGGTGTAAATTTTTTTTTTTAATCAATAAAAACTAAGGTTTGCATAAATAAAGTCTTGATAACCCTTACCTGAGATTTTTCTAACACTGCTGATCCCTGTGATCTGAACTTGGTGACACTGCTAAGCAAATTTTGCATCCATTCAAAATGTAAGTACTTGTGTACAAACTCAAATATTTGCAGTTGATTATGAATCAGAAATGACTTAAAATACACATATACACTTACCATTCCCTTAAAATTTTGTTTTCCACTTTCGTTCATTTTACTTTTTATGCCTTTGCACAGAATCTGGTGTTTTGATGTGCCTGCACCTTTTATATGTTTTCCATCTTAATTTTTTTCTACTTACAGTCTACGTTTTCCAGTTATTTTTTCCCAATATAATTTTTCTTTCTCCACTCTACTCCTTTCCAAATAATCTACTTACTTTGCCTCTTTGTACCCGTTCATTGCCTTTTTTCCCTCCATCATCTGTATACCTTCTTTTACTTTCCCTTGGGAAAAAAATTAAGCTATAAAATTTTTTCTTCCCCCTCCTCTGAAAAGAGGATCAATGCTCTTTTTTTCTTCTCTGATCTGGAAGAGTTAACTTGCACCACTCATTTTAACTGCTATAAGGATAACTAAAGCAACGCGTGGGATGTAATTAAAATCCAGTTGGTGCCAGCAGGCTCTCTGGGAGCCTTAAGTTTGGATCCATTAATTCACACTAGATCTACAGATGGATTTAGCAACTCCATATCAAATTTCTGTAAGGCTGATGAAAACTTTGCAGTTAACTTGTGTCATTATTGTATCTCAATTTCAACTCAATCCAATTTGAAATGATCAAAATAACAGAAAAAGTAACTTGACCTCAAATCCTGCTGCACGTTAACCTACCCAGCACGTACCCTGAATGCACAGAGGATACTGCTTGGAATTCAAGGTTTGAAAGTTTCATATGATGCAGTAATTGATAGACGAAAAGGGTTTTGACAAGAAATCCATTTGACAGAAATACGTGACTTACAGACAGCTCAAGTCTGTAGTATTTAAGAAAGCTTGTGTAAGTATGTGCAGAAGTAGTTTGTGCTTTCACAATAAAGAATGTGAGCTGTGTATTAAACAGCCTTGATTAAATGCACCAGTTACCAAAACCAACATCAAGTTAAAGATATAAGATCAGAAACAAAATGTTCTTATGTAGTGAATTGACGTGTAGGACTTTTTTCAATGTTATATTTTTTGACCTGGCATATCAAACTGCAAGTCTGGACATAAAGTAAGCTAGAAAAGAAGCAAACAAAAACAAAAAAGCACTGATTTCTGTTTGGAAATAAGTTCTAAGCATTTGAATGACTGTTTAGCAATGTGAAACTATATAAAAAAAAACTGTAACAGCCCTGAAATCACCAACTACAAAATGGGCAAAAGATTAAAATACCTTCTCAGGAGCTACTTCTGAGACGCAAAACAGACTGCTAAAAGAAGGACAAGAGGAGAATGAAAAAGCGATAGCCTTATATGTGGCTACTGTTAATGCTGCTGAATATAGATATTCCAAAATTAGATGAAGCCCTTTTTAGGCACTAACAGGTGCCACTCCCCTTCTTTCTTTCAAATAGCTGCTCAGACAACTCTGCTGTGCTAGTACTAGTTTGTGATGGTTACGTTTGAAGCAGCAGCTGAACAGTTTAATTGCATCTAAACCCCTGACATTTTTAATTTTAATTTTTTTCTCCTACCCCTTGCATTTCACTGAGTTCGGACTGAACTGGTTTACACAGAGCACATCTTCCACTGTCACTAGAACCCATGCTGAAAGGAGAATTAACCCAGAATAATACAGAAAACAGTCTTGGTTTAGAAGGGTTTTTTTTAATTTCACTATTCAATTCTAGAAATTTCAGCCTTAGCAGAGCTTGTTTTTAAACATAAACTTAAAAAGAAGTCAGAAACTAACATATTTGCCCTAACAACGTAACAAAGGCAGATAAGGTGTCCAAGCTCTAACAAGCTAGAGAACCAGTTTATTTAACAAACCATACATTTACACCTCAACTTGCAAGTTATCACACCGCCTTACTTACACATTCTCCTGCTGAGGCTGACACACCACTTGAACACGCTGGTGCAGAAGTACTAAATACATACGTAGCAGTGGGGGGACCACATAGACAACTCAAAGGCAACATGCCCAGGAAATGGGTTCATACAGCTTTCTAGGAAAGCTCATCACACTGCTATTGTATTTGAAAGGCAGGGGACTTAATTGAAAAATGTGTTGTACCTGCTTCTCACTGATCTTTTTCAGTCCATCACTAAAATGTGAAGACATGAACGCATTTATCTTTAAAGATAATAGCTAGATATTTTTGATAGATGCTATGTGCAAACATGTAAACAATACATGGTGCTTAACTAATTGCCTTTAAAATCATAGAATGGTTTACCTTAGAACAGTTTACCCCTTATCCTATCACTACACTCTCTGACAGAGTCCTTCCCTATCTTTGTTGTAGGCCCCCTTTTCAGGTACTGAAAGGCTGCTCTAAGGTTTCCCCTGAGCTTTCTCTTCTCCAGACTGAATAAGCTCAACTCTCTCAGCCTGTCTTTATAGAAGAGGTGCTCCAGCCCTCTGATCATCTTCATGGCCCTCCTCTGGACTTGCTCAAGCAGATCCATGTACCTCTTGTGTTGGGGGTCCCAGAGCTGAACACAGTTCTGCAGGGGGGATCCCATGAGAATCAAATAGATGGAGAGAATCACCTCCCTCTACCTGCTGGCCACACTCCTGAAATGCTATATCATCTTTATTTTTCCTCCTGGTTTTCAATTCAAATGATGTATGGAGCGTCTGTCAGCACATCTTCTCAGGAGGAACTGTGAGAGGCTCTAGCCATCTGAACTTTTTGCTTACCCTGGGCTTGCAGATCTTTTAGGCTTTTCAGGTTAATAGGAGTTTATCTCTCATGTGGGCTTGTGTTGTAGAAGAAATTCATATGCCTTTTTCAAATAGCTTCTTCCTTTGTTTGGGTAACTTAGATAGTAGCTCTACTTACTTGATCTGTTCTGAACTACATCAAGAGATAATCCATTTATTACAAGGCAGTTCAGTTTAATAGCATGCCCTTCAGAATAGGACTATGTATGTCAGAGTTTGAGAAGTGCAACTCCAAACCAGAATTTCTGCAGCCCAACTCATGCCGGCTGCACGGTGCTATACATTTACCTGATGATTTACAGTTTTAAAAGCTTTTTACTGTCATAGTGCTTGATCCTGTAACAACTGTAAAGGGAGGAGAAAAAGTATTTAATGGTTGCACACTTTGAGATATATCCATGTCCATATATAAATGCAACCAGAAAGAAGATGGCTACTATAATCTGTCTAAGGGCTAAACAAGAGGCGGTAAATACAGTGGAATGGGAATTAATATAGTAGGGAGTTCAGTGATAATAGGAGGAGAAAACTTAAAACAAACAAAACACCAACTAATCAAACAAAAACCCCAAACAAACAAAAAAAATCTCCCCAAAATGTACCAGAATTGGTCTTACAAGCTTTTTAAAACCACTTCAAAGTGCCTCTGTCAATGGCTACATACACTTCCAATAGGTCTGTACACCCTATATTTGCAACAACGTGCTAAAAGCATTACTGAAAAGGCATTACATGGTATTTTACACATGGTATTTTACAATGTATACACTTCAAGGGAAACACTGAAAGAAACTGCCTCCCTGTCACCAGAGAAGACTGTCACTCGCATGTTTTTGAAACACATTTCAGAGTACCAATCTTGTTTAAGCACTGTTGTTAACATGTTTGCACATCCAAATGTTTTAAACAGTGTCTGGAATGCAAGGTGCCTTCCATAGAAGTGAAGATAAAACAGCCTCAGATTTCCGTACCACTCACAGAAACACACAGTGTGCCAAATGACACATTAAAATGTGAATCCTGTTAATTTTTAACCTAGGTACTTTGGACTTGCCCTACCAGGGAATTTTCATCACAATACATGGAGTGCATTACACAGAAATACACTCTGCATTGCAGCTGCTGAGCTGGCTAACACAGCACTGATCAAAACCAATCATGCAGTGGTAAAACCTATGGATCTACAACTACTTGTGTACCAAGGACAAGCACCCCTAAACACAGAAATATCCTGTGATTTCATCTTCCTGGACTAAGAACTGGGTTTCTGTACAGAAAAGTAAATACAACTCAAACCAAGCCAAATAGGATGCCTACATAAGGCTTAGAAATGCTTATACTACATTACCAGAGAAAAGAAAAAAAAAGATGACAATCTTAAATATGCAAGCATCATATATGCTAGCTGTCATCAGTCTCTCTAAATGCCTCTCTTTTAGTTAGTCAGCCTGCAAATACTTTAAAAGAAACTTGTAGCTGTTACAAATTTATCCACATTTCAATAATATCCTTTTCAAAGTCTTTGACATAAAGAATTAGTTAAAAAATGCAGTGAATCTTGGAAGAATGTTCTGTTGGCTGGTACTCAACTGAGACAGGAACTCTGAATTTATTATTCCTTGGCCACTTGCTCTACGAGGTGGTGCTTTAAGGCACTTCTTTTAATCCACACATGTATTTAACAGTATCAAAGGTCACTGTACGTCATACCAGTGTACATACCAGTTGTACACTGGTAGCAGTGTTTTACACAGCAAAGTTACATAAAAACATTTACTGATAAAGGAATTAGGAATTTTAGAGTTTGTAGTAACACACTAGAGTAGAAGAGGGCATGCAACTACACAAGTATTTGCTATAATACTCAAAAAGTAAAAAAGATTTAAAAAAAAAATTACTGTTTAAAATAAAGCCCAAATAGTAGGCAACAGTCAAAAAATATTATTCCCTTAAGAACGAATATCTAAGAATCCTAGATGTGACAGACTGCTGGAAAGACAGGAAAACTGTGTTCAGAAAGAATTAGAATTCCCTTCTGTGATAATGTGAACATTGCAGAGATAATCACATTACTGCTCCCCCAGAAGCTTGAAATTTTCCGGGGTTGGTGATGGGAGGAGAAAGTTTTCTTTTCTCCAGCCTTTATAACAAAAATTTCCAAGTTAGACATGCATAAATGACATAAGCACGAAATAAGCACGAAATATTTACCTGAATATGCCACAATACGTTCTGTACAAAAAGTCTATCAGATTTTAAACCTCATTATTACCTATGTTACAAGAAGCTGTTTTCTCAGTTCTCAGAGAGCTTGGTACTTAAAAAGGTGCCATAAGTGATGGGGAGTGAACTGATTAGGTTGCCATAGAAAAGCCTACCACCAACAACCCTCCCAAAGATTCAACAGCATCTGGGAAGTGTGAAATTCTTCACTTTTAAATACAGTGAACTAACACTATAAGATAAAACTTCCACAGTGGTAAATTAATCAGAAAATAACAACATGTAAAAGAAAGAAAACAGAATCTCTTTAAAGCCTTTCTTTATTTCTCTTTCTTCTATTTATTTATTTACTTATTAAAGGTTTAGTCACAAAGATGAAAAATGGCTAAAAAGTTTAGCTCTTTAGAACAGCGGCCAGAGTTATGCTCAGAGGACTTAGCAGGTCCCAGGAGATACTGAAACAAACATCCATATGTCCTGAAAGATTAATACAACAATAACAACAAAGTATTTGCAACCACAAAAAATGTTTATACTGTAATTAAGTTGTAAAATTATATTTATTTCTCCATAAAGCTGCTGACTTTGCTTCTAAACAAATGATTTGTTTTCTGTAGGAGTCACTGATCTTGTGACAATGTTATGTGTAAAACCTGAATGTCCTAAACACACTATATTTTCCAAGGATCAGGCATATTTTTCATAGACTTGCTTATTTTTTTAAACTTTCTACCTACACAGAATTTTTCTTCTAAAGCACTTTCATTTGACACAAAGATTACACATGGAAAGACTGGATGAAGAGATAGTTAGACAATTCTGCTGTGCCACTTGTTCAGAAAAAGAGAAAACATACTGAAAGTTTAATCTAAATTCTGGTATTCCCATTGACTAATTAAAATTTTAATTAACATTTTTTCCTAGAACATATTTATTATTAAAACCATATTCATTATTAAATATTGACATATTTACTTTGAACTAAGCACCATTATTTAATCAGATTTGTGTAATATTTTAAGTTCGCAACATTGGCAGGATTGATCTTGAAAGTTCCAGCACATTGCTGTGTAGATTAGAACTTCTAAGATCAGTTTCTGACAGCCTCTAACAGAAAAAAACCCAGAAAACTGAACAGATGAGACAAAGTAAAGGGCACCAGCAGAAGGTAACAGAAGCCGGAATTCATTATATTAATTTATACACACACTTTATTTGCAATGGGATAATGTCTTACTACCTCTAAAGTGGACGTCAAGAAGGTAACTGTCCAGGATATTAGATTTACATCAGAGAAGTTCAAAAGATCCCTTTTATATTCAGTAGTTTCAGCAACAGTTATGCTGAAAGTTGAAATTAATTCAGTATGAAATGCTGAATAAGGTAACCCTGACAAATATTTAGTTTAATTGGAGCCATTACTGAGTGTAAAACCAGTGTATTCCTGATTACAGCAGAGTTGTAATGACCCTTCATTTTTTATTGTGTTTATGAATTCCATTCTGTAATTTTGAACTTTCCTTCTATAATGAAAGTTCAAGTATGTTTTCTCAATCCTCCCTTTGAAGCCCATCACTGCTGCACCTTCAGCACAACTGCAAGGTCACAATGCAGCACTAGATTTTCTTCTCTGCAGCATCTCAATCTAGCAAAAACCCGTACCTGGTAGGTCATCCATTTCTCTGTGCTACATTCCTCTGTACCACAGATAAAGTTGTTTTCAGTAATCCTGGCTGCACCTTAAACAGCTTTTGTAGAGGTTGTATCATTTAAGCAGGTCATCAAGCATCTGGTGATTTTCTGTTTCAAGACCTCGGTGGTTATCAGTGTTGCTTCATTTATCAAAGCTGCCATATTCTTGGAAGCAGACTGTGCTATTAGCACAAAAATTACATTTCTTTGGGAGGTCCAGAACTCCATCTGATGCAATTCTCTCTTCTCCTCCTCTTCAAAGTTTTTAAGATTATCTTTATCTCAGACTTCTTTTGTGAAATAGTTTGACTACAGCATTTAATTCAAGACGGATGAAATTGTGTAAAAACCAGACTAAGTCAAATTAATGCTGTATTTGTCCAACCTCTTTTCTCTTAATGAAATAAAAGTTCTCAGACATCCTAAGACCTCAAGCATGCCTACATTTTTCAAAGACAGTTTGCTGATTTGTAAATGTTTACAGTAGTACCTAAAATTATGCAAGTAAATTTTCCCCTATCTGCTGGAGAAGATTCATTAGCCATCACTATACTGTAACAATTTGAAAGCACAAACTGATGACTTGATGTTTAGCTAGCACTAACCATCATCCATAAAAAACAGATTCATTCTGGATCAGTAGCACTGAAGCCAGTAATGAGATGGGTAGATACTATACACAGGGCTGTTCTCACTGTGCTTAGGAAACACCTCGTTCATTTTGAAAGACAACAGAAGAGAAACACACATTTCTTTGGTCTCCACTGCATCTAGTACACGTGCTCAGACAAGCTCAAACTCTCCTTGCCATTACCTCCACTTAGGCAGGTGATCTCTGGGGAACATCTGCAGTGAAGAATGGGGTCCCAGGGTACCCCCTACTGCAAAGACGCATTACAGGGATGCATAAACTCCATATCTAGCTTGAATGTCATCATGTCTTAATATTTTTATTGCTCATGAAAAATAGACTTAAAAGAGAAGTCAGCCCAAATAAGTGTCAGTTGGTAAACTCAGTAATATTTAGATTATTCTAAATAGGGAAATCTTTGGATGATATATATGACATTATATGACATTAAAGCTTATTATTATAAAACATTCATTTAAAGTAGTTATACCCTGCTTCTAACTGCAGAAAAAGTGCCAAGGCATCCCTGTGTCCAAGGCTCTGTAGTGCTCCAAAGCTTTGACCTGCGATTTGGAACATTTCAATTCTGTGACCTCTTAGCAGATATATAGACTTCAAAAGCATTTCTATTCAGAAAAACAAAAATATGCACGCATACACTGTAAGACTTACACATAGACTCGTAAGCTCATGCTCAGAGCTGAACCCGCAGATATGTCTAGCCCTACCTTGAAAGTATTTAGAAAGCATTTAAATATCTTCCCAAATTTGGTCAGAGATGGCCTCAGAAGAATGGATGAATGACTGCACTGGATCAGACCAAAGGTCCATCTCATACAATATCCCTTCTCCTTCATTATGGTTCTGTGGCTGCAAGGCTAGAGCATCTGGATGAGTCAGACATTATACTAAAAGTCCAATAGCAGTGTGTCTGCATCAATTCAAGCATTGGCCATAAGCAAATGCTTAGGAAGGAATAAAAATATTCTCTCAGTATTAATCTATTTTGAGCTGAAGGACATCCTGAGCTGGATGTGGTTTCTATGTATTTGAGAACTCTTGGTTATATCACTTTCTGGCACTTGCCCAACATCTCCTTGAGTCCATGCAAACTTGTAGTGACTTTAATGACTTTTGGCATGGAGCTTCACACATCTATTGCCTATTGTGAAGAACTGCACAATGGATAATAGGCCCTGGGAATGTCAAGTTCATGTCAAATTATATGGTAGTTT